>ML830679.1:0-39860 GCA_009831015.1 Picea engelmannii | reverse complement strand
TGAGAAGGGGAGTTGCCTTCGTCAGAGGAATCTCCTCCAGAAGAGGAAGGAGATGATGGAGGTGGTGAAGGGGGTATCCTAGATCCTCCTGCAGCAGGATTTAAGATTGGATCTGTAGGATTCATAGTGAGATCAGTGCCTCCTAATTGTTCTCTGATATCAGAGAAGTTCAAAGGTTTCCCCCACAGACGATTAGGTTGCCTCAAACAGGCTAAGGCACTATGTGTTTTTATAAGAGATTGACGGACAATCTCTTGTATGTCACCACCTATAGGATTAGGGGTTGTTGGCTCAACTGTGATCTGTGGATCGTCGGTTGAAGTGGTTGCTGTTTGAAGGGGAATATTATTGTTCGAATGGATTCTAGTCACTATAGGTGAGATATTAGGTGGTGGAGAAGTCTTGCGACCACCTCGTGCCATTAATTAATTTCAAGCCCTCCTTCTAGAGCCATTTGTTGACGGGCGAAATTGACCGTCCGTCAACTGGGAGAGTGGAACCGGTCCGGGGTTGTCTAATAACTCAAGCCGTTTGGGATGAACCACCCTGGCGGGTTTAGCGGCTCTGTTAGCCGATCTAAGTCCTAAGAAAACAAAAAGAAAACTAATCTAAAATAACGAATCTAACTAAAAATAACTATTAAAACAAACTAAACTAATCTAACTAAAATAACAATTAAAACAAACCAATAAACTAATCTAACTATTCTATATATATACAATCTAGTATCTAATACTATACTAACTCTAAGAAATTAAATATTCTAACTACTAATTGAAATAAATCTTATTCACAAAATGTACAATAATTACAATTTACAGATTTGAATGAAACCTGAAAAACTCATTTGTATTCTGCCCTAAGACAGAAAGAGATATTTTTTGTTGATTTTATAATTTTATGAACAAGAAATCAAACAAAAACTAACTAAAATAAACAACTAATATACTAATTCTAACTACAAATCTAACTAAACATATATCTAACTAAACTACTAATATTATACTAACAAATTAACCAAACAAACAAATAACAAACTGACCTGGAGAAACGCTCCAGGTTTGTCCTGTATGAAATGATCATCTTAGCTGATCGGAGGGAGAAACCCGCACCGAATTATCTAGGCGTTCCTTGTAAACAGAAAGCTGCAATGCTCTTCAAATATGATTACAGGACAAACAAGACATAAAAAATTTACAACAATCTTATGATTTATAAATCTCCACAGTTAGATAAACCTGTATGCAAAGATCTATACGAAATTGATTCAATTAATGAAGAAGAGAAATCTGTGATTCATTAACTGAAACAAAGTAATTGATGTATTTTTTAAGTAATGAAAGAAATCAGATATGGATAACATATTAATTAAATCATATCATTCTGCAATAGATTATGATAGCTAAAGTAGTCTATAATCAACTGCAAACGACATGCATAAACTTGAAACAAAAGATTGATATATTGAAAGCGAAAGATGTAGCAAGACATCAATTCTTGTCTCAGTTTGTATTAAAAATCCATAGCCTGGTTCTCCCACAAGTGAGGATGCTCCTTATTACAAAAAATAATAAGTATTTAAAGACCTTCCACAGGGTAAAACATCCCTGTGGAATTTATCAAAACTGTTTACAAAAAATCTGGGATGATATCCCAAGTCTGACTAAACTAGGAACCTAAAAATAAAAACTAAATCACACAAATATATCCTAGACTGTCCAACATGCCCAATGCAATTCGGATGTACCTGAAAAGGGTAAAAAATGGACAAGTTAGGAGGATATTTTATTGATAAAAATGATAAAAATTTAATCCTATAGACTAGCTACAGAATCTTGCGATTCTGTAGCTGGTCTAAATCAGACATAGAATCAACATTAAAATCAATCCAAATCTTTAAAAATACATTCCAACTATCAAAAGATATTTGATTGCTAAAGCCTTATTCAAATCGACACTTGTATGCAATTTGAACAAAATAAATCAAACGATAAACTAGATAGCTATACTCTGTTTAATTCGTTACTAATTCAGGTATACAAAATCGTATCGAACAATAATGAAATCGTTTCATATCAGATTGAAATCGATACAGTCAAACAAATCATAGGCAATCGTTTATGCTGCCTTATCAACAGGAAACACGATCGAATCCATACTAAAACAACAAGATCATTTTCAAATGGATATAGTTGTATTAACATAAACCAACAATCCATGTCATTAGCGAATCAAATCAAAGCTGGTGTGTAAATTAGCTCAAATGAAATCATAACAGGATCTGTAAGAGTTTTCTAATCGCTTGTTATTGCTAATTGGGGCAAACAAAACCGATTGACATTCAACGAAATTATTACTCGAATTTATTTCAAAACGAACTATTAACCAAATTTTCTCATACGAATTCAACAGAGATAACACATATCGATCTGAGTTAACAAAGTCGTTTTGAAAATTAAAATCAAACAGAGCAGCCTCAAGTCTATCTTCGATACGAATCCATCCCATAAACACAATCGTACTAACTGAAGATACACAGCAATCCAATCAAGAGAAGAGCGAATCGAACTGTTGGAGTTTAACATAGTCGTTGTGAATAAAAACCGTTCTATGATTCAAGCATAGATATGTTTTGCACAGGCTTAAATGAGAATATTGTTTCCATACAAAACAGAGTCATCCTTTCCAAATCGGATTCGAACAGAGTTGTATTCCTGATTTAGAAGATTATATCACATAATATATTAAAAGATCATAACAATCAAACTCACGAAATCGTTCGAAAATCACACCATAAAATCTGAGCCGATATAATCCAACCATAACGAAATCATACCAAATCAAAACTTCATTTAATTTTATAACTGTTTTGATAATCAAACCATGTCAAAGTCATTTCGAATAATAAACAAACTTTTCAAAACTCAGAAATCAATTCACTATATTAATCCAAGCAATTGATCAAACAAAATTGATACCTAAATTCATACTTGGATGACAAGCAGACAACTTGATCATGACATTTTGGAATTGACAACGGCTGTAGCCGATTCAACATTCCTAAATACGATGGAACCAGTGGTTTTCTGCTTCCTATCATTTGCTTGAAGCTTGTCCCTTTGGCTTGTCAACACTGTAACTTGGTTCTCCAGCGATTTGATTTTTGATTGAAGTAAGGGAACGTCTGTATAGTATTGTTCCATCCACACATTACATTGGTCACATGACGACTGTTCATGATTCGAAAATGCAGGTGAGGGTTTGGTTACATTGCCGAGGGTTTCGTTAGGTAGCTTGATCCCAGGGTAGCTAGGATTGTTCCTTAGGCAAGGGGGTAGATTAGAAACAAAGGCATAGGGTGGCTCAGAGCACAAGCGTTGGGAGTAAGGGTACTCACTAGCTAGGAAGCGTTCGATGTCAGAGTCTGAGTCTTCAATGAGGACTATGGGTTTCTGCTTAGCACTAGGTTTAGGCTTATTCCTAGCCAGCCTCGATATGATTCGAGCTTTATTTTTTCCTTTGCCGTCAATAGTAGGGTTTGCCTTGGCGTTTTTGCTCACAGGCTTTTTAATAGCCTCAACATTGTTTGCTAAAATGTCGAGTAAGTCAATATCAGGGTCTACCAAGGGTTTAGGAGAGGGCAATAGGACATGGAAGGGCACGGGTGGCCCGACCTTAATTTCATTAACCACAGGCTTGTCAATTTGGACAGGCTCTGTATCATCAAAACCATTTCGAGAGATAAAAGCTCGCCAACTATCACTGTGAAGATTTAAGTGATGAACAACGATAAGTCTGATTAGGCCATGGTGGAACACGCTACCATCGGCCTTTTCTCGTTTAAACCTTTTTGACATTTTATAAAGGCTACGCTGGAAGTAAAAAGGCATATTCAATGGATAACCCATAAAATTCATTAACAGTCGAAGGTGATAAAGGAAAACCAATCCGTATCGACCCTCACAGGTCACGAATTGTTTGACCACCATCAAAAGATCATGCCATCTTGGTTTAAGCATGGAAATCAGCATACCTCTGTCACAGGATGTGATTTTTCGTGAGACGAACAGTAGTGGCCATGGCACCTCCTCCACTTTAGAGTTTTTAAACCATCTCTGGCCTGTGGCAGAGCTAATGAAATCTTCACTGAGCTCAAGCTGGATGTCACCTACTTTGGCCCTACAACCATCAAAAGTCAGGGTGAACTTCTGGGCAACAAATAGATTAAAACCCTCAAACCGCTGTACAAAGGTGAAACAACCACTATCCTCTAAGTCTTTCAGGGCATTGTCGAACAGTAGCAAGGCTTGGCTACTGTTCAGCTCAATTCGCACCACTGGTGCCATGGAGAAGAGCACACGGTGAACGAGCTAGGGTTTGAATGCAACATACACAAGAACAAAATGCCCGAAGGCTTACCCGAGCTAACAGAGGTGAAACAGGGATAGGAGCAACATTAATGACATCGTGCGAAGGTGGTGGAGCTATTTGCTGGCCATGCAGAATAGTCATTACCAATGGTACAACCGCCGACGCTTTCAACTATACAAATAACAACACACATGTGCTATAAATATGGCATTTCAATCAATCAAAACATTTGGTAAATGGATGAACCATGCGCACAATGAAACATTATGCCATAGTTTTAAAAAAAATACAAATCGAAACCAATACCAAGTGTTGGGCCAAAGTGCCAATGCGTTTGATCACATGAACTAGGTGTCATATTAAATGATATATATCAAGGTTTTAACCATGACACCTATGTATTTTTATGAAACCAATGGTCAATTAGATCAAATCAAAGAACACATAAATCCAATTACCAATGCATCACAACCTCAATTAAACAAATTCACACAATCAATCCAAGAATGTCAAATGAGTGCAGATCAAAAGGTCTTGCCAACTGTATAATGATAAGTAAAATGTAAGCGCAATAGGCGTATCGACAAGAATGATAACGAAAATTCAATAATGATTTTAATGCGACTTCGAAAGATCAAGTTTTCACGCTTACAGTCGTGAAAACAAAAACGAGGGTAAGTGTGCGAATGGCGCAAAAATAAAAGTGTCATTTATTTGAGAATTGTGATGAAAAATTAAGGTTTGCAAAAACTGGTGTAGGCAGCTTATAAGACAGTGGAAAAATGTGAATTGGCTGCCAACAGATCGATAGGAGGTGGGAGAAATGGATTTTCCTCCACATTTGACTTTTTACTTTTGGGTGCCATTGATTTCCGCCGGTACCTGCACACTAAACACACGTTAGTAGGTGAAAACTATGGCTGGATGAGATGTTGCAGAGGCATAGGAAAATGAGTCTCTGATACGCAAGGAGTATAAGTGGAATGCGAATGACCGAAAAGGGGTTGGAATTTAGTGAACGGGTGTCCATTGGGCGAAAAAAGGACAGGTCAGGTGAACAACGGGTATGTGGCCAGTAATAAATAGCCAAACAGGTCCTTTAGAGCGTGAGGGGGCAAGGTGAAGGACATCTAATGTGTGTACCCGTTTGACGTGCAAAATGGTGATTGGGAAATGAAAGAAAAAGATATGACCCGTAACGGTTAGATGGAGGGGACATGCTGACGGGGTCATGAAATGGGACTTGCAAGGGGTGGTTTTGGGGTGTGACATCTCTGGATGACGGTGGTGAGTTGGAAAAATGGTAAGCAGTAAATGTTTGGACTGGGTAGGTAAGATGTAATGAGATGATGCCACGTAGGGATGGGGCCCGCTTGGACATTGCTTCATTCTGGACCCCCCCCGCCGTTAAAGGTAGAAAGGTTGGGGGGGTCCGGGATCTCCTGCCGACTGTTGATTTGAACAAAGCTAGATCAGCCGTTGTTTCAAACACATTCTTTAACCATCATGTTGGACCCCTCTCCACCGTTAAAAGTAGAACGATCCCGGGGGGGGGGTCCGGAATCTCTTGTGGACTGTCCATTTGCGCACTGGAGGGATAACCATAGATCTGAGCGCACACTTTAATCACTTTTTCGGACCCCCCCATTGACGTTAAAGGTAGAATGGTCTGGGGGTCTGAAAACTCATCAGAGTTGTAGATCTGGGTGCCAAAAGTTTAGTCATATATCTAGGCCCGATCTTTAATCTCCGGGGCACAATTTGGTATATGAGGCAAAACTTAGGCTTAATGACCTTTTTATGGGTTTTGTGCGCTTCTTCCCTTGCTTTTGTCACCATGGGGTTAGAAAAACATTTCACCATCAAAATCATGCATTTTTCATCAATCATCTTACACATTTTATTGAAGAGAAACTAACTAACCTATATCCTAACCTACTCATTTGCACCTTTAGCCCATATTAGACTGTTGGGCTAAGAAAATACTCTACCCTGGGGTTATTTGACCAATATTAGACTGTTTGGTCAAATTTATTCACTAGCTAACCTAATTTACTTGGCTAAGATTAGACAGTATAACCAAGCTTATTCACTAATCCTAAATACTTAAATTTAAAAGACTTGGCCATGTTTAAACTGTATCGATCAAGTCATTATCATTTCATGGGGCTTAAGCCATTTTCTTTTATGCCCTCTTTTTATTTTTCTCATTTTTTTATTTCTTTTTTCTTTCATTTCATTTCTTTTCTTTTGTAGAATACAACAATATCTGCAAGTAAAAAAAACTAAAGGAACAAAATTACAATCAACAATTGATCCTATAAATTATAGGGTTATAACAGTGGCTCCACATGGGTATGGTACCCTCCTTGTGAGGTGCCAAGAATCATGTTTCTTGTTGTCTTGAGAAACTTCCTCTAGAGCTTCTTTTGCTATCTGACTTGCTTTATTTTGAAAATTTTGATGACATTATTTAGTGTCTTAGGGCCTTCTCTGCGGGCTTCAAACACCTGAACAAAAGCACCTACACACAAACTGCTTGTAAAATAAATGATATGTACAATGGAAAGGGAATGGTGATCTCTCTACTGAGGCGGAAGATAATGCTTCAATATACTGCCATTTACAGGTCCCCCTGGAAGGTATGATCCATCATTATTATTAACCAGGAAAGCATTATTTCCTCTGTAGGCCTGAATGGTGTAAGGACCCTTCCACAAGTTATCAAACTTTCCATGTTTACCTTTATCTTCATTTATGGAGTCCCATTTCAAAACTAGATCACCCAATTCAAAGTTATCCTCTTTGGTTCTCTTGTCATAAATCTTTTTTATATTTTCCTGGATCACTTGAGTTCTGTTGTACACTTCTTCTCTGGATTGCTGTAATTGAATCATTTGATTTATTCTTCTTTGAATATCATTAGGCTCTGCCTGAGCTTCCTGCAATAATTTCATAACTGGAACTCCCATAGAAGGAGGAAAAATCGCCTCAGTGCCATATACCAGTTGATATGGAGACATACCAATTGATATTTTATTGCTCAGTCTATCTGCCCATAGTGCAAAAATGAATTTATTATGCCAAGACTTCTTGTTTTCTTGTAATGCTTTCTTGAGGATATTCACCAAAAATTTGTTTAAGGACTCAACTAGCCCATTTCCCTGAGGGTAATAGGTTGTGGAATGCCCCAACGTAATGTGGTATTGGCTGCAAAAATCTATGAGTTTTTTGGATCTGAAAGCCGCTGCATTGTCAGCTATAATTTTCCTGGGGCACCCAAAACGAGATAAGATATTAGTTTCTAATTTTTTTATGATAACAGAGTTGGTAGCTTGCCTGCATGGCAAAAAATCGATCCATTTGGTGAAATAGTCCGTGGCTGTGAGGATCCACTTGTGTTGGCCTGAAGAGGATGGGTGTATTTCTCCAATAAAGTCCAAACCCCATTGCTGGAAAGGGGCTTCAACTGATATGGGTTTCATGGGAAGAGACAACAACTTATTTTTACCTTCAAAAACCTGGCATTTATGACAAGAAGTAACTTTGTTATGAACATCAACGAACAATTTAGGCCAATAGAAACCAACTCTTAAGATTTTGTTGGTTGAGGTATTCCAACTCAGATGTCCTCCACAATATCCTGCATGGAACTCCTATAGAACTTTGTCAGCTTTGTCTTTCAATAGGAAATTAAGCAAAATACCACCAGGATCTTTCCAATAAACATTAGCTTCTAGAATACAAAATTTTAATGCTTTCAGTTTGATAAATTTGGCTTTGGTCTTAGTTAAACCAGGAGGAGCTTGTAAGTTGTGAAGTACAAAACTAAGGTCTGCATACCAGGGAGAGTTTAAGAATACCTCTTTTACTTTTGGAGTCGTCTGCTCTTCCTGTTCGTCAACTGTAGACAAGAAATTGATATCTAGATCATTACAATTTGATTCTACCATTAGTTTAGCCAAACCTTTCCCTTTGATCAATTTAGTAGGCTTTATTTCAATGCCATATTCCAGAATGACCGCAATCCATTTCCCTCTTCTACCATCTGGATTATCCTGAGTCATGGTATCTTTTACCACTACATTTGGAACGTATGCAATTGTGTGAGAATGGAGAATATAGACTCTGAAATCCTTTATAGCCTTTACCAAAGAAAATTATGGTTTCTCCATAATATTATAATTCAATGCAACGTCTCTCAAAGCTTCGCTAAAAAACACTATGGGTTGCTCGTACCCTTCACTGTTTTTCTGCAACAATATTACTGCTATAGTGTGCTCAGAAGAAAAAGAGAAAAGATACAAATCTTTGGAATAATATAGACTGATCAGAATTGGAGCTTGGGTAAGTGCATGCTTTACCTGTTCAAAAGACTGTTTGGATTTAGTGTTCCATTTGATTTTTGCGTCCTTTTTCAACATGTTAGTGATGTTCATAAGAAGTTCGAACAAGTTGGGTATGAACCTTCTAAGGAAATTTATTTTGCCTATGAATGATTGCATCTCTTGTAAGTTCCTAGGGTGTTCCACCTTCTGAATGGCTTCTATCCTACTGGGATCGATTTTGATTCCATCCTTGGAGATTATGTGTCCCAGTAACTTACCGTCCTCTAATCCGAACAAAGACTTCTTTGGATTCAATGAAATCCCGAATTTTCTACATTTCTCAAACACGCGTCTGAGATGCTGCAAATGTTCTTCGTCAGACTGGGAGTATACAGTCACATCATCCAGATATATGACTATAAATCTTCCTAGTTCATCCACAAAAGCAATATCCATTGCCCTTTGGAAAGTGGCACCAACATTCATCAAGCCAAAAGGCATCTTCACATACATGAAGGTTCCCCAGGGTGTGGTGAATGCTGTCTTCTCTTGATCTTCTGGGTGAACCAAGACTTGGTTGTCACCTGAGAAACCATCTAATAAAGAAATCCTACTAGACCCAACTACCTTTTGCAAAATATGGTCCATTTTGGGCAACGGGTAATTGTCTTTAAGAGTGACTTTGTTCAGATTTCTGAAATCTATGCAAAGTCTGATCTCACCGGTTTTCTTCCTGATAGGAACTAGGTTAGAAACCCATTTGGAAAATCTCAAGGGAACTATAATTTTTGCATCATACATCTTTTTGATTTCTTTCTCTATCAGGGGAAGCAATTTGGGATTGATTCTTCTAAGTTTCTGCCTGAAAGGTTTGTGTTCTTCTTTTATGGGAATCTGATGATGTATGATACTTGTGTCATAGGATTTTAAGTCCTCATAGCCCCACACAAAAACATCTATATATTCCTTAAAAAGTTCAATGTATTTTTTTTTCTCCGGTGGCAAAGATTTAGACAGTTTTATCATTTTGGGGTTTTCTTCTGTTCCTATGTTGCACTCTTCAACCTCTTTACCACTAGCTTCAATTTTTGTTTTTTTGGCTACATCGTTAAAATCAAACAAGTCTTCCAATGGAACTAAACCTCTAGGTAACACATTATTTTTCAACTGCAAAATATCAGAATCTACCTCATTTTCATTAAATTCTTCAACATCTATTTTATTTACACTACCATTCTAAAAAACAGATTTATTTACAAATTCATCATCATTTTCTAAATCTATGTTTGTACATTCGAAATCATTCTTACATTGTAGAAAATCTTCGATCTGATCATCATTTCCAAATACCTGCCAATATCTGATGTTGTCAGGAATGGTTGCTCTGCAATTCACCTCCACTGTGTACTTGCGAGTGGGATGAAAAAGGGATTTTACAGGTAGATGCTAATGTAGCCAGCCCATCTGCAAGTATATTTTGTCCCCTAGGCATCACCTGCAAGTCAATATCAGTAAAGCATTGAAGAGCATCCAAAACAAAATTCCTATAGGCTCTAGGTCTGGGATGTTCTGCAGCATACTCACCTTTGATTTGCGTGATAATCAATTTAGAATCACCCCTTACCATTATCTACTTGGCACAAATTTTCTTCAATAGTTTCAGGCCGAGCATCAAAGCTTCGTACTCAACTATGCTGTTAGTGCATTGGAAGTTCAGTTTGTAGGAATGGCTCTCTGAATATCTTGATCTGTGATTTTGTTACCAAACTCCAGCTCCGGCTCCCTCTTTGCTCACTGCACCATCGAAGTCCATGCTCCAAAAATCTGCTGGCAGTTCCTCACTTTCCACAGTTTCAACCTCTCTTGTCTCAATGATTTCTTTATTTTCCTTTGGATCAGTTGTGTCACTTTCCAGCTGGGAAATTTGTCCTTGTAGGTCACCGTCATTGTATAAGATGAAAGAATCCAGGTCGGAGTGTGCCGAGTACAGGGGGTAATTATGAGGTTTTTCTTGATTACTGACCATGTATTTCATCAAAGTTTCCCTGTACAGTCTTCTTTGTTGTCCAAAAACTGGAAGAGTGGCATAAGACATATCTAGCTGCAGAGTTCCTTTCAGCTTAGCTCCCCATGACCTTGATAGTAACATACCGTACTTTGGGGGAATGTCCACAACTACTATATCCATTACCATACTCTTTGCTGGAATTTGGGCTAGGGTGATGCATAAGTCTTTGATTAGGCCTATACATTTAACCTTGCTGGAATCAAAAGAATGCAAATCCTTGTAGGGTCTGGTGACTTTGAGTCCCAACTTTTCCATCACTGCCTTGGGCATCAGGTTATGAGAGGCACCCGAATCCAACATAGCGTTGTGTAATATCAAGTCGTGGATATTTAGGCTGATGTAAAAAGGTGCGACGGCCCCATTATTAGTCTGACCATCTACTTCAGGACCAAAAAGGAGCTCTGGTCAGTCATCAGTAAGATTTACTATGTCTGAATGATTTGTAGATCCAACATTCAAGGCCTTAGTACCTATCTTAGGTTTGATGCTTAAATCTTTAATCACCTGCGACCTGTAAGCATTCTTGTTCATTAACTCAGAGAGGGGAATGGGAATTTTCAATTTAGCTAATTCCCCTTCAAGGATGAATGCAGTGGAAAATTTGCTTAAGGTCTGTACTTCTGGTTTATCTATTGGAAATCTATATCTAGATTCCCTTGGTTGGTTTGTTTGACTGATTGATGAAACTTCAGTTTGATTTTCTCTTTGTAGAATCTCTGGAGATTTTTGTGTAGAAGATTCAACATTATTTCTCTCAAGGATCTTCTTGGGAGGATTTTCTGAGGTCTTCTTGGTTTCAACTATTTTCTTTGTTTCATTACTCTTCTTTGTTTCAACAGTCTTCTTTGGAGGGTTGTCATTTTCTCTCTTTGTCCTCAGGTTATACTTCATGTGTACCTCCATAATAGCATTCTCAAAAGCCTCCTGTTTTGTTTCATCTACTTCCACATTTTCCTCTGTTTGTGAAAGAAGGAAAATCTCATGCTCTTCCTGGGTGAGGAAAATGGATTCATCATCATGAACACCCATGAGGTTTATATGAGTATCATCGAATTCCTTGAGTACATCCTCTCCATCATCAAAGTAATTCTCTTGGAGGGGTGGTCTGATCTGGCCCCCTCTGTTCTCTTTGATCCCTAGGATCTCTCTGTCGAATCTGGGGCAGATTTCTTCTGAAGTTTGGGTTCCGAAGTGGAGGAGTAGCTTGGTTATCCCTGGGAGGATTTATTTCAACTATATTAAGTCTCTCCATAAATCTCTCCATCGTTCTAGCTAAATATTCTAATTTTGCATCTGAAGAGGATGTGGAAGGTTCCTCTTTGATTGTGACCCTCCTCTCTGTTCTCTACCTGGCCCTTCTAGCTAGTAGGTTAGCCTCCACGTTTACTGCACTTTTTTGCATGTCTTCCAGAGTAGTTGAATTTCTTTCCCTTAGTTGATATGACATATCAGTGTCAAATCCATCTGGAAACTTAATTAGTGCTAAACCTTGAGGGGGTTTTATGTCAGCTGGGATGGCATTGTAAAGCTTATTGAACCTGGTGTAGTAATCCTACACTGTTTCTCCTTGATTCCTCTTGATGTTCTCATACTCTGATAATATCTGGAGTGGATTTTTCTTAACCTCCCATCTGTCCAGAAAAATTCTGTGAAAAGCAACAAGATCAGTTATCGAAGCAAGACGTAAGGCTTTAAACCACTTTTTAACGTCCCCAGTCAGGCTTTGTGCAAATAATCTCATTTGTACATCAACTTCATCTACTTCCTGTAGATCAAAATAATCATTCATTTTGTCAACATGTTGTTGTGCATTAATAGAACCAATACTGTCATACTGAGGGAGTCTAGTTTGATAATCTTGAGGCATGGAATGCAAAGGAGAAACCAACACCAAGGGAGAAAATCTTACTGCCATAGTTGGTGGATGAGCTTGAACAATAACCTGTATGATTGGAGGGGATGTAACATATGCAGTGGAGGTCGAAGGGCTAGGGGGTGCAGAGTGAATTGTTTGAGGTTTCACAGAGGCTGCAACAATCGTTAAGGAAAAAAGTTCGACCGACTACTGGAAATGAGCTATGTACAAGGCTTGATCAAGATTAGCCACCAAATCTTCTAATTTATCAAATTCCTGGAGATAAAGTTGATCAACGTCTACCCTGGGTGAGATAATTTTAGGATTCTTATGTTGCACGATGGTTTGATCCAACACAATTTCACTTACAAAGCTGTTTGATTTTGTTCTAAAAAGGCTTTGTTCAAAATGGATATCAAACTCAAGATCTTGAAGGGCAACCAATTTCTCTGGGAGGGAAGGAGATCTGTAAAGGGGACCGCGACTTCCTGAACCTTTCATAACGGTTTTCTTTCTGAGTAATTTCTCGGTATTGTCTATTGCAGTTGCAGGTTCTGGATCTGGATGAGATCTAGTAAAAATTCTTTTGGGAGCCAAAATTCTAATTTTTTATTTTATTTTTCTTTTAAGAAAAACTTAAATTAATTATACACAAATCTTAAAAACCTCTGAACATTATCTCTTAATATATTTGGATTTTATGACTTGTTCAAAAATAAGGTTTTCTTTGTATAGAAAAAGAAATCGTAGGATTGGAAATCTGTTTAGATTCCCCAGTACAGTCGCCAATTATCTTAGCACTCTGTAAATTCCCAGAGGTTGTAAAAGGACAAAAGAAATTTACAAGAGGTAACCTTAACCAACCACTTAGAAACTGGGGTCTAGCCCTGCCAATTTCAGAGAGGGATCTCTTTGTAAGATTTAGATTTGTTTGGATTTTCAGATCTTAGGCTAGTTAAAAAAGAATAGTACCGAATTGTTTGTATTTTTTTTAATAAAATGGTTGAATGTCACTTACGCTTCCATTGGGCTATGGGGTCTGTTTTATAAAAATGGAGATCAAAGGATAGTTTTTAGAAGATTCGTTTTACAGGGCAAGGTAATGCAATTGCTGGATTCTTTAGAAATAAAATGATGGATTGCTGAAAATGTGAGATATCAGTTAAAACAAAAAAGAAATTAAGAATTTCTTTGTTATAACATCATAAGGAAAACATTTAAATCTGTAAAAGATTAGGAACATAGTACGTGATGGAAAATTCTGCAACTTTAACTTCTTTTAAAGATTAGATTAGAAAAACAACATGATATTTGAGAAATAAAACTTTTTACGAAGACAGAGGAAACTTCACCAACAACTAACACGCAGGAATCCTGTGAAACGTCTCTTTGTATTACTGGAATAATCTCTTGATAAAAATCACAATGATTACAGCTTGCTCGGGCGTAGAGATCCACCCTTAGTACTTCAAAGTTTGAAGTATTTATAATTGAAATTAAGAGCGACCCTGTCATCTATGATCAGGACGTGGCAGATGCTAATTTTAACTATCTAGATAACAAGATGCAAAAATATAGGAACTGATGATGATGCGTCAAATCTCTCATGTTGGTTTTGGGGAAGATTGTTGGTGAGTCATTCATATGACTTTGATTGCACTGGAAACTGATTTGGATGAGACCTTTATCTTTACTCAATCAATTCACACAACTCATCCCATCTTTATGTACAGGGGATGGTAACTTTCAATAGCCGGCAGTAGATTTCATCCATCTCAGTATACTTAGAAAAAGTCGGCTTGGTGAGGAAAATGTACTTGATTTTGTGCTGTATGCTGAGGTCAGGCTGCAAAGTCTCCAAGAACACTTTGCCTATGATGCTGCCCTGTATCCCTGAGAACTTGGAACTGTCTTTGGCCACAGTGGCAATCTTTTTCTTATAATCGGATAAAGTCATCAATTTATCATTTAGGACAAGTAAGCTAGGAAGGCCCTTTTTCTATAAGGCCTCAAGCTTGTTTAAAAATCTCTGAACTCCAATGTCCATGTTCCGAGCTGTCTCCTCCAACTGCAACATTAATCCTCTTTTGGTCAACACTCTTTTGACTTCGAGGATAGTCTCTGTTCTTTCTTCAACTTTCAGGTCTTCAAGCTCTTCCTTGGTTTTTGAATTCAGAAACATGATGATCTCGTTAGCTGCCGAGGGAATTTCACCCAACTCTCTTCTTATCCTATCGATGGCCTGCCTACTCTTTAGCACCAGATCATGTTTCTCGAACATGATTTGCACCATGGGCCAAATTTCGTTTATGGAGTTAGAAATATCTGTCCAGATATTTTCCTTAGCCTTTGCTAATGTCTTACCTGCCACTGTTTGTTTCTGAAGCTGCTGTATTTCTTGCTTGAGCTTCTCTGATACTTGTCTCTCAATGTTGTATCTTGTTTGGAAGGAAGACTTGAGTTCTTGGAGACTTTCAACCTCCATTTTCATCCTATTGATCTCTGTTCCTTGTAGAGTCATCTCCTCCATGGACTTTGCTAGCTCCACAGTTTTTTCCAGTGCTGTCAATGGAGTTGCTGATGGAATTTCTACTATAGTGGTTGTTGGAAAAACTACTGTACTGATTTCCACAAGGGGAACTGAACTCAATGGAATGACTTCCATTGGGGTTGATTGTTCCTTCTCTTTCAATAACCTTTCCAATTCTGCCTCCATTTCCTTTATCTGTGCGTTCTGCTGCATGATTAGCTTCAACAATTCCTCTTTCTTGTCTTCTGCCTGAGCTATTTCTTTAGCTTGTGAATCCTTTGTTGGTGGCAATTTCAGCTGTTTTCTCAGAAATGCAATGTCACCATTCTTTTTGTTTAACGTCTACTCTGCTGCTTTTACATTCGAGGGATCATACCCAATCTTGAGCACCAACTCCTCTAAGGATTTTATTCTGTTATCCTTTGCAAAAGAGGATATATTTTCCAACTTCAATTGGGTTTGAACATTGTTTAGAGATACCAGTAACTTTTCTACTGTAGAGGAAGCATGTGCCAATGTGGAGAAAACAATTTCTCCAGTATGTTTGTGCAAATCCATCTGGTCAACTGGATGGAATTGTTTGGTGTAAAAAACAATAGTTGACCTTTTGTAGTCAGTGATCTCTTTGGGTTGAGGCACCTGTGCTTGCAGAGATGCCAGATGCATTCTTCCTTTCTTTGTGTCAAAATCTAACAACAGTCTGTGTTGTGTTGTGGCGGTTTTCTTCTAGCACTGAGCGTAGGTGCTGTTGGTCAACATCTGGTTCTTCTTTTTAATCATGTCATATTTTTTGAAAATGTTCAGAGGTACAGATCCTTCTGGAGTTTGGGTGGTCATAGCTATATCCGTCTGCTTCTTTGAAGAAGAAGTGGACACCACCTGATGTTTTCCCTCAATCACTTTGGCAGAGTAGGGATCTTCCTCACCAGACATGTGAGTAGCATGAGTGGTTTTGGGTCTTTTGCTGTATACCTGAAAATATTCTGCTGATACCTCAGTGATTGAAGGAGAGGCATCCTTTCTTGGCCTTTTTTCCTTTGGTACCTGTGGAGTGGTAGTCTGTGAAAAAGAGACTAAAGGAGATTCCTGCTGTTTAGTATCTACCAGAGTATTTGCCTCCCACTCTGTCTAGTTCACGTACTTTTCAATTTCTGGTTTGAGGGTGTGAGCATAAAGTGAACTTTTATTTTTGGATCTGATCTCTGTAATGATCCCACTTGGATCATAACGCCAAATGAAACTAGTGCTGAATTTCATTTCCTTTAATAGTTTATCTGCCTCTTCCCCAACAACTCGACTGTTGTAGATAAACGATCCTATTTTCCATTTAATCCTCATCTGCTGTTTTTTCTTCAGAGACACAAAATGAATGTCATCTGAGTTTATCATTTGACGAATATACTCTAGTGCAAATATTCGAACAGGCACATACTTGGGCAGTTTGTATGGAGCTAGTTCACACCCATACACTCTGATCTCTGTGTGATTATGATATAGGAACCAATTCTCGGTCTTTGTGAGATCCGAAAGGTGCAAAACTCTTTGGATCTCCTCATTTATCCTCGGTTTTGGTCTTCCACTGAGCATGCTTACTACTGGGTGATAAAACAACTCGATGAACTGTTTGAAACTGAACTCAGTGGAGTTTCTTCTGAGCAGTGACGTCCATAGAGTTACTGCTTTCGGTTTTCCGTCCTTGTCCATTTTCTGCATGAGAAGGGAAAATTTGTCTGCTTGATAGAATATAAACGTGTAGGCCAATATTGAAGAATACTGGAACATGCCTTCTGTCGGGAAATTTGCCAGTTGCTCATGCAGGTTTTTAGCCAAAAAATCGTTGTAATCAAATTGGGTGGCAACTTTCTCTTCAGCAGAGAAAATGGATAGGAAACCTAGGATAGGTTCATCCACCCATTTGTTTGATAAATAACCAAGAAAACAACACAGTTTTGAGATAATCTGGTTTCCCTTTTCAGAAAATATGGAGGAATGATACGGAGGATTCTTCTTAGGAAATTGGGCATCTTGTGGGAGAAACAACTCAAAGATTTGTCCTCTTTGGGGAAAAGACAGGTTCTGATACATTTATGTCAGAATTTCAATTATGAGGGGAGAACGGGGTTCGACTCTGGGTACCTGCATCATTTGATCGATGGCCTCGGGTGTAATAAGGAAAAAGGTTTCTCCAAATGAATATACTATGGCTCTCTGATCAGGGAGGTAGTGCGCTTAGCATTTGAGTGCGAATTCAGGAATATGATGAACTTGGGGAAAAAGATACATAGGGAAACTTGACTGCCAGAGCCCAATTTCATCGCTCTGATCGATGAAGGTGTCTTTAAACCATGAATGTAGCTCGACGAAGTCGAATTCGGACCTGGTTTATGAGATTAAATAGTCTTTGTCTGCTAGTGGGATCCGGTCGAGATCGACAAGATGTGGGAGAAATGAATTTTACTCCACATTTGACTTTTTACTTTTGGGTGCCATTGATTTTCGCCGGTACCTGCACACTGAACACACGTTAGTAGGCGAAAAATATGGCTGGATGAGATGTTGCAGAGGTGAAGGAAAATGAGTTTCTGATACGCAGGGAGTATGAGTGGAATACAAATGACCGAAACAGTGTTGGAATTTAGTGAACGAGTGTCCGTTGGGTGAAAAAAGGACAGGTTAGGTGAACAACGGGTATGTGGCCAGTAATAAATGGCCAATGGGTCCTTTAGAGCGTGATGGGGCAAGGTGAAGGACATCTGATGTGTGTACCCGTTTGACACGCAGAATGGTGATTGGGAAATGAAAGAAAAATATATGACCTATAACGATTAGATGGGGGGGAAATGATGACGGGGTCATGAAATGGGACTTGCAAGGGGTGGTTTTGGGGTGTGACATCTCTGGATGACGGTGGTGAGTTGGAAAAATGGTATCCTGGGTGTGACATCGCTCTGATACCATGTGTATTTTTCAATAATCTAGGTTAAGCATTTATTTCATTCCATTTTTTCATTTGTCTTAACCATAAACAATAATGTTGCAGCAACCAAGATCACAAGAAGAAACACCATGCACAAGAACACAAGAATTATCCTGAGAAACCCTTCTCAACAAGGGAAGAAAACCCAGCCAAATACTTTGCTATATTCTTCAAGAGAAAGACCTTCACCACCAATAAGACCTAACACACAAGAGGGTGCTTAAACCCTAGAATACTAGCGCTCAAGAGAGGTGTGCACTTTTCCCAAGAAGGTGTACTTGCTGAAATTTCCAAACTTGTGTGAAAGATATGATTCCTCAATGGGGAATTTACCTTTACTTATAATAACCTGAACCTGTCAATAGAAGTGTCTATTGCCTCAACAGGGTCAACCTCACTAGGTTATAATATAATTAATATTAACCAGATTAATTATCTTTTACATTAATTACCAATCACATTAAGGTGGGGCCGACCTGTACCCTTTACATTACAATTAGGGTTACAAGAAGGTC
Organism: Picea engelmannii; assembly: GCA_009831015.1. Taxonomy (NCBI): domain Eukaryota; kingdom Viridiplantae; phylum Streptophyta; class Pinopsida; order Pinales; family Pinaceae; genus Picea; species Picea engelmannii. The sequence goes on along the minus strand of ML830679.1, from coordinate 21,216 downwards.
CGACTCTTGAACAATATAGAAAGGGATATGATACACCCACTAGTGCTCATCCACTAGGGGCACATCCATAGGGATGTCCATATCTCTGGCTCACTGCATTACATATAAGAACCACTTCTTCACTAGTGCTCGACCACTAGGATCACGTTCACTCAACATATCTTCTTTGCCACTTCATTACACAGGAGAATCATCTAGAGTTTCTTGTCAACTCTTTTGCTCAGAGGAGGAAAATACATCATTTTCATTTATGTTCTCATGATGATGCACCCAACACTTTGGGATTTTACACGTTCACCTTGTGCTCAGCCACAAACATGTCCAAATCTGCATATCACTTTTCTCACTGTGTTACACAGGCGAATCATCTGGAGTTCTTCTCAACTCTCTGTATGAAGGAGGTCATATCTATGTTCCAACTCTGTCTCAGATAGGAACCATACACCATTCTCATTGGCTTTCTCTCAGGTTTGTAAGCTGGAGAATGTCTCACATAGCTACAATGATCCACATCTCACAGGCTTGTAAGCTGGAGAATGTCTCACATAGCTGCAATCATCAACAAAAACCATGACAAGAAAGATATCTTAAGAACCATATATTTCATACTCGGAGTGCCATTATAAAATATTAGAACCATATATTCCATTTCTATATAGCTCGTCAAGAGCCATAGTGATCCAAATAAAAAAATGACACAATTTTACAAAACATCAAAGCACCATGTCAAGGGAGAATTATCAACATAAAGCTCTACCCCCAATAGAATTATTACAAAACCAAAACATTAGACCACTTGTAGATAAAACAAAACCCTAACACATCATCATCATCATCATCATCATCATCATCATCATCATGCTTATTATATCCCATGTCTACCACCCTTAGGACCACCACCACCATAGTGAGAATCACAGTCACCATTATCGCCACCATAACCATGATTGTCATGATCACATTTGCTACCATAACCACTACCACCTCCACCACCATGGTAGCTATGCGAGCCAACGTTGTTTCCTTTGGATTTAGGTGGGTTAACGACAATGCTCCTTCCATCAAGAAGCAATGGCATCCCTCATTGAGTACAAATCATTGAAGAACATAAACTCAAATCCATGGGATCTGTCATTTATCGATCACTAAAAATCTATATAAAACAAATCTCAAGTAAACCCCTTAGAAAAGGACAAGATACATTAAATCCAACTAGAAAACCATTAAAACCCCAAAAATATACCTTAACCATTACAAAGAGAACATAGCCAAGGAAAACATAACCATTAAAACAAAAATAATAGTCTTACCTTAGATTCCATGACTTTTCCATATGCATTGAAAGCCTCCTACAGGCTTATGTGATTGGTGGACCATGCAAGCCCTTTGACGAAGTATTGTAACTCAACATCTTCTAAAGCCTCATTATTCATATCAAAGTATCAAAAAAATTGATAGAAAAAGAGAGCTCAAGAAACCACTAACACATAACCAAGAATAAAACCGGAAATAAGAAGGACCAAAGAGAACCTGGGACATACCACCCCATAAACAAGTGCATGCAATGCTATAATATGTTGGGATTGATGCATACAATCAACGTTTCCATAATTGTTTGCAACTAATTTTTATCTAGATCTTCACTTCCCTCTTCTTCGACATCTTGAGCCTTCATTGGTCGTGTGGTAACAACCTTGCGAAGAAAACCCTTCAACAACCTACACTTTTGTGTCACTTCATCAATCAAATTTACAAAATACTTCATCATCAAATCCGCTTGTTTGCACTCCAAACCCAAACCTTCCAACCCCAAAGTTGGTACAATCCCATTGGGTTGTAAAAACTACACATAATCTCTAAGCTCATTATGACTCAAATGCTCACTATTAGGCACAAGATGGACGTTGAAGCAACGCTTCACTTTAATAGGAAAACTATACTTATGCACTTCTTACATTCACTTAATGGGCGCAAAATTGACAACTCAACTATACCCCCTCTCATGTACAATATTACCCCAATTTGGCTTGAAATAAGGCCATGTTTCCCCCAACACATTCCATCCCACTACATGAATATTACTCACCACAATGTCCACAGTAAAAAAATTGACAATATTTTCCAAATCTAAGCACATAAAAATCGACAATTTTGTCTCATCAACATACACAACACAATTACAACGCCTAGACACGACCATACAAATCTTCTCCTTCCTAACAATGTAGGCCAAGATAAGAAAGAAAATATACATTTTTTTATGAAGCTTTTCATTGTTCATCTTTATTGAATCATTATGTTCCATCATAATTCTATGTACAATATTCTCTACATATTCAACAGATTCTTCTTGGGAGGGGAACAATAATTCAGAATTGCAATACATAACATATAAATATACAACATCAGCAACAATAAATTCATACAGGGGAAGCTTGAGGTTTATATTCAAAGAATACCTCATGTCACATGTATGTACATACCTCTCCACTTTGTCTTCTTTAGTACAAATCCTGAATAGAATATGGACCACAACGGGGAACTGATTGACCTCAATTAATGTGACTTCATATTCATCAATCCACACAATTTCCCTGATCAGAATCATAACCATGAGGGTTTTTGATATTTTCAAGCATTCCACCAAGTGTTGTGTCGTAACCTTCGAGTAAAAAATCAAACCCCATGACCAGTGCGACGCGATCCCTGTGTATCACTTGCAATCAATCTTGTTATCCCCAATTTGTGGATAACTAAGGAGATTATGTCTTGAGGCCCTCATGTTGCAGATATGGAGTGCCGAGAGACTACATGAATAGAAATATCCGTTTTCATATATGGAGACCCTTCTCACCAAAACAAAGATAATATATTTTCATATGGCATCGACTGCACCAACTAGCTTCTGAGAGGCAATGGGCCTTGATCCATGAGGTACAAGTCAGGTATCATGGTGAGTGTCTTTTCAATAATTGAGGAATTTGAGTATGTTGTATCTTATATTGCTTTATATTTCATGATATATGATTGGAAATTATGCCTTTTCCCCTGCTTCACCTTGGTGGTTGACATTGTGCCCTAGTAAGTGGTATTCCTTGGGGATGGGTTTGCTACTGGGAACTTCCTTGAAGATCCATCATACCATTCCTGACCATACTTACCACTTCCCATCACTATTTATCCCCGTTTCCTTATCTCTTGGGAGTATTAGGGTGTATTGACCCAAGAAGGGGTTGTCCCTCATTCTATGGAAAGAAGGGGATAAATGCCCAAAGAGAATGTTGTTGGGAAAAAGATAAAATCCTATGTATAAACCTTCTAGACACTTCTCCCAGGGATCCCCTAGAAAGATATGAAACACTTATCTGTAAGAAAATGGGGACCCACAAGAATAATGATTAAGAATTCTTAAAGGGTGAGTTCGATGATAGGAGGTCTCATCACGAGCTGACCTATCATGTTCATGGATATCTAGTGGTATGACATTACCATCATCTGGTTACCAAGCCAGGGTAATGGATCTCAATTTCATGGCTGAGAGAAAGGGGTTCACATCACGATCCAACCTTCTCATTTCCACTAGGTGTCTATGAATGACATTGTCATTATATAGACACAACGCTAGGACAATGGCCTTAAACTTGTCCCTAAAATTTGAAAAAAACAAAGAATGAAAAAACAATGGGCTTGGAAAAATTGCATCACAAACAAAGGTGCCACACACCCTCTACAAAGGCACCCATGAATGAGACACTACAATCCATTGTATGTCATGAAACCCATATCCATTGAGTCTTGACCCTAACCACTTCAACCCTCCCATATTCAAGCTTGATAAGTCCAATAATGTCTTTGAGCACTTAATTGTTTGATATGGTATATTTGATGCACATGCTTAGGTGGCTCATTTATTGACTTGATTTACTTATCATGATATTTTGACTTGACATCCTTGGAGGGTGTGCTTATTTGTCTTTGCAGGACCTAGTTGGTGGACAATTTTGGAGGAACAAGACTAGCTTGAGATTCCATGGGGGCTTGAATCCCATAGGAGGATGCCAAGGGCCCGCATGTCGGATGAGAGAGATGAAAGTTTGGAGGCCTAGAAGATGACTTGCATGACATAACCTAGGCCCTACTTGCCAAATATTTTTCCTAGGAGAGGAAAAACGTTATCTTTAGGAGCATGACATCATCTATGGGGCTAGGGTTTGGTGGTGAGGTTGATATGCATTAGAAAAAGGATTTTTTGAGGAGTTTGAGGCTTTGACCATGAAGGAAGTGACTTGGATGCTTGACATGTGGCTTTGGGAAGCCTTTCTACACTCCTCTATCACCGACAAATTCCAAAACGTCCTGTAAAGGGGTGACGTCTTTCTAAATTAGGGTTTTCTTTGTGAAAAAAGTGAAATTAAAGTGAATTGTTTAATATTACTTTGTAAAAAGGGGCAAGATTAGGATTGTTGACCCCTAGTCTTATGTTTTACCCCAAGTTATGTTGACAAAATATCTTAGTGACATTTTGTATAAATAAGAGATCATAAGATCTCATTTGATATAACTCTCCCTCTTCTGAGAAGTACTTGGAGTGAAATTTTTGCTACACTTGGAGTTCTTCTTGTCTCTTGTGCTATGGAATGGTTTCTTTGGTTATGGTGATGATGATGATGATGGTGCACTATCTGTTGGAGGTAATTTCTAGCTTATTGTGGTGGTTTACATTGGCATGCTAAGGCTTTTCTTGGATTGGTATGGTTCTTTACTTTGTTAATATCATTGGTAATTCAACTTAAGTTTGTTTTGGCTAAGGCTAGATAAAGGTCATAAGGATATACACCCCTATCCTAGTTTTCACCTTAATTATCAAGCTTGTAAAGTTATTTGCAAGGGTTTTGTTGAGGAAGTAGGAAGATTTACACCCCTCAATTTCAAGCCCTAGTTAGGATACTTACCTTGGGAGGTAAGATGATTTACACCCTCAAGGGTTTAGTAGTGCTAGATCTTTTTTTAAGACCCCATTAACCCATAACTAAAGGAACTAATATTGCATTGGAGATATAAATTGCTGCAATGGGAAACGTGAAAGTTTCAAGTTTTGGTCTTTTCTCACTTGAGTTTTGTTCCCCTAGACTTGAGCTACCTTGCCTCATTGAGGCGTCCCCTTTCAACCAAAATTTATTGCCACTGTAGTAAAAGTAACCTATAGAGATTAGGGTTCCTCTAACCCTATCCTACTAATCCTAAATAACTCTTAAACTAACCCTAGACTAGGGCTGAAAATATGCCTTAACCTTCTACTAACCTAGGCGCACTTATTGATCTAACTAGGGGCTGATTTGATTGGATAAGTTTTCTGCAATAAGTCTTGGTTTGCTACAGCCACAAGGATGGTAATTTCACTGCAGGAACCCTAACCTAAAGTCAGTCATAACTTGTGTTTTCACCGTTAAAAGTTGCTGAGAATTTTCCAATTTATTCTACTTGCTTTAATACAATTTTTGAGTGGTTTCTTTGCAAGTTTTAGTGGCTGAATTCACTATTTTCACAACAAGTTTTCTACAGCCACATGGCTGCAAAATACTTCTGCATACATCTTTTATGACAACCATAATTCATTGCTGAAGTCTAATTCTATAGATCATGAAATTCTCTAGTGTTTATCTACCTTGTTTCAAGTATTTCATTTGAAATTGAGCAATATTTCTAGAAACTTTAGTACTTGTTTTACTACTGATATATACTATCATTTATTGCTGGAAATTAGGGGCAAAAAGCCTATCTTGTTGATCCAACTAACATATTATACTGCATAGTGGTTTTTCTTGTGTCTCGAGCAGGAACCAACTTCTCGGCAATTCATCCAAGGCTTTGGCAACCTCAAGACAACCTAAGACTCATTATCAACCTTCCATTTCCATATAGAATATTTAACTTTAGGGGCTTCACTCTTTCCATTTCATTTCTCCTCTTCCATTCCCCCTAGGGTCACCGAGATCCCCTCCCTAGAGTGACCTAGTCCCCCTTGAAGCGCATGACCTATATCGAGGTGGCATTGGGTATAATGTCCTTAATTTGTCACCATTTGGTGTTTGGGTCAATACTTTCCCAACCTACAACTTGTGTGATAAAATTTTGGTGTTGTTGCCGGGGAGGATTTTGAAACCCTAACGACACTTTGGTAAGCTATCCCAAATCATTTTCCCTTAGATTTTCTGGCAAGTCCACCTAAGGGACGTTCCCTTTCCAAACATTTTCCCCCTCGGAGGTTTAAGCCTTCTAAGGTTTACCAAAGAAGGCCTCCTCTAAAGTCTCCCGTTTTCAAAACCCTCTTCCACAATACCCTTCCTCTTGCTCCAATTGATAACCCTTGGGAAAAGGACCTCTACAAACCACTTAACATGTCCAATATCGAAGGTTACCCTAACACAATTCCAAAAGAGTCTAACAAGTGGTTTCCAAAGTTCCCAGGAAACAATATAGTGACCACTGAGGAGAGGAATCAATTTTCTCCCAGACCTCAATTTACCAGACATCAAAGATAAGCCACATGTTGGACACCAAGGCCTCAAAAAGAGGCAAAGGCCCGAGATACTTTGAAACCAGTTGGGACAATTAACATAGAAGCTTGGTGCCTTCCATGCCAAGAGCCTCATAGAGAAGATGAATGCCCTCGACGAGATGAAGACTCTCCCGATTATATGAACTTCATGGATATGATCTATGTTTTCCAAGAGGAGGAAGTCACTCAAGAACAAATCAATGAAGCCAAAAGATGAGGAGAAAGAGAGGGGAGACTCCGGGCATTGAATCAATTGACAGATGATCGGAAGAAGGAATTAAGGAGGAGGGAATATCTGAATTACACAAGAAGGAATAAAGATTCATCCCCTCCATCTCATATTGACACTCCTCTTCCATAAACAGAGAAGGTGGCTCCACCACATCCATCTCCGGTATGTGAGTTACTTCCTAAGACAACTCCTACAAATGATATTCAGTTAAATATAGACGTTGCAAGTATGTTCGAAAAACTGAATATGATGGTCCCAGTAACAAAGATGTGTAAGATCCCTTCTGTGAAAAGGGAAAATTTCAAAGTATTACAGGTTTGAACCGAGAAGGAAGATCCTACAATCATCTTGAACACTATGTATCTCGATTAGCCAAGGGACATGAATACTCCCTTCTACCTATCGTTAGGCATGAAGTGCCTATGTTTGAATAACTGTATGCTTGACTCTGGTGCCTCAACAAATGCCATGTCTTTGAAGGTGATAGAAAAACTTGGTCTAAATACAACCTGACCCTATGGAAATGTATGTGGTATTGATTCAAGGAGGGTCAAGGTCTTTGGGGTGTGTGAGGACGTTGAGGTTTTTCTGATTGATTTTCCACATATCAGCCTCTTCATGGACATATTAATGATCGATGTTTCAGATGCTCGGGGGATGTTATTTTCAAGGACTTGGTCCTCTGCCCTTGGGAGTTTTCTTAGCATGAGCCTTACACATGCATACATTCCCATGGGCGATGGCCCATATGAAATATTACACAATAGGGAAAAGAATGATAAACATGTGATGGATCCAAGTGGCCCTAATTGTGTTAGTGAACATGATTATGATGTGCCCCCAAATATTATTGAGTATGATCCATTTGAGCTACCCTTCATGTAGGAAGAATCCATAGAGATATTTCTCCCATGGACAGATGAATACAATGAGAAACTTGCAAAATACCATGAGAAGGAGCCAGATTCTATCCAGATTTTGAAGAAAGAAGATGCAAACATGGATAAATCATCAAAGAGATGGTCAATGCATAGCCTCCTTCACATCCATGTGTTGAGAATACACCTTGCATCAATTTTAATGAAGGAAATCTTGCGCTCATGTGGGACAAGAAATAGGGCAAGCCCAAATATGACCAACGCGATAACAACTCATGGCTTGGGCCTTACATCATCAAGAAGAATTATGATAAAAAAAATCACTATCTAACAACATTAGATGGGAGAAATATGCCATTACCAGTGGATGGATCGCTTCTCCAACCTTATGATTAGGTCACATGACTTCTTCAGGGCCCATGCCCCAGGTAAGTAGGCAAGTCATCTTTCTTTCCCCTGCATTTGCATCTTGATTGCTCATATTAGTTTAGATGCATCTCATATTTCATTTGTCTCCACTTGCATATTGATTTCATGATTAATTTAGAAATTTTTGAAAAAATGTCATAACTTTTCTTTTCTAGATTAGCTTTTCTTTTAGATTTTATATATATGGATAAAAGGGTGATAACACCACCGTAGATGCTCTGATCCATTTGTTTGAGTTTTGGTAGGCACAGGTCTACCATGAGATGTTGCGGTTCTCATGCACTCTACGACGAGCACATGTCCCCAAGTAGGAGCCAAATGTTATCCCCATTTTGTGGATAACTAAGGAGATTATGTCTCGAGGCCCTCAAGTTGCAGATATGGAGTGTCGAGAGACTACATGACTAGAAGTATCATTTTTCATAGATGGAGACCCTTTTGACCACCACAAAGGCCGTATGTTTTTAGATGGCATCCACTGCACCAGTTGGCTTCCAAGAGGAAATGGGCCTTGCTCCATGAGGTACAAGTCAAGTATCATGGTGAGTATCATTTCAATAATTAAGGTATTTGAATATGTTGTATCTTAGACTACTTTATATTTCATGATATATGTTTGGAAATTATGCCTTTTGCCTTGCTTCACCTTGGTGGTTGACATTGTGCCCTAGTAAGTGGTTTTCCTTGGGGATGGGCTTGCTATTGGGAACTCCCTTGAAGATCCATCGTACCATTTCCAACCATACTTACCACTTTCCATCATTATTTCCCCCAATTTCCTTATCTCTTGGTATTTTTAAGGTGTATTGACCCAACAAGGGGTTGTCCCTCATTCTATGGGAAGAAGGGGATGAAGGCCAAGAGGGATTGTTGCTGGGAAAAAGATGAAAGACTATGTATAACCCTTCCATATTCTTCACCTAGGGATCCCCTAGAAAGTAATGAAACAATTATCTGTAAGAAAATGGGGACCCATAAGAATAATGATTAAGAATGCTTAAAGGCTGAGTTGGAGGATAGGAGGTCTCATCACGAGGCAACCTATCGTGTTCATGGATATCTAGTGGTATGACATTACAATCATCTGGTTAGCAAGCCAGGGTAATGACTCCCAGTTGCATGGATGAGAGAAAAGGGGTCTCATCACGAGCCAACCTTCTCATTTCCACTAGGTGTCTGTGGGTGATAATGTCATTATTTGGACACCACACCAGGATAGTGGCCATCAAATTTTATGTAATATTTGAAAGAAACAAAGAATGGAAAAACAATAGGCTTGGAATAATTGCATTGCAAACAAAGGTGCCACACACCCTCTACAAAGGCACCCATGAATGAGACACTTCAACCCCTTGTATGTCATGAACCCCATGCCCATTGAGTCTTGATCCTAACCAATTCACCCACTTTACATGGCTTAGAGAGGGATCTCTTGGAAACTTTCCTTGACCTAGGGCAAGATCTACCCAATAAGACACATAGTCAACCCTCCCATATTCAAGCTTGACAAGTCGCATAATGTCTTTGAGCACTTAATTGTTTGATTGGTAATATTTGATGGACATGCTTATGTGGATCATTTATTGACTTGATTTACTTATCATGATATTTTGACTTGATATCCTTGGAGGGCGTGCTTATTTGTCTTTGCAGGACCTAGTTGGTGGACAATTTTGGAGGAACAAGCCTAGATTGGGCTTTCATGGGGCTTGAATCCCATAGGAGGATGCCAAGGGCCCACATGCCTGATGAGAGCGATGAAAATTTGGAGGCCTAGAAGATGACTTGCACGACATAACCTAGCCCCTACTTGCCAAATGTTTTTCCTAGGAGAGGCAAATCGTCATCTTTAGGAACATGGCATCATCTATGGGGCTAGGATTTGGTTGTGAGGTTGATATGAATTGACACAAGTAAATTTTGAGGAGTTTGAGGCTTTGAACATTAAGGAAGTGACTTGGATGCTTGACATGTGGCTTTGGGAAGCCTTTCTACACTCCATCATCAATGACTTTCTCCTAGTGGAAAAACGTCCATTAAAGGGGTGACGTCTTTCTAAATTAGGGTTTTCTTTGTGCAAAAAGTGAAATTAAAGTGAATTGTTTAATATTAATTTGTACAAAGGGGCAATATTACGATTGTTGATCCCTAGTCTTGTGTTTTACCCTAAGTTACGTGGACAAACTATCTTAGTGACATTTTGTATAAATACGAGATCATAAGATCTCATTTGATACAATTCTCCCTCTTGTGAGAATTACTTGGACTAAAATTTTCGCTACACTTGGATTTCTTCTGGTCTCTTGTGCTATGGAATGGTTTCTTTGGTTATGGTGATGATGATGATGATGCACTATCTCTTGGAGGCCATTTCTAGCTTATTGTGGTGGTTTACATTGGCATGTTACGACTTTTCTTGGATTGGAATGGTTCTTTACTTTGTTAATATAATTGGTAATTCAAGTTAAGGTTGTTTTGGCTAAGTCTAGATAGGGAATATAAGGATATACATCCCTATCCTAGTTTCCACCATAATTACCAAGCTTATAAATTTATTTTCAAGGGTTTTGTTGAGGAAGTAAGAGGATTTACACCAGTCAATTTTAAATCCTAGCTATGCTACTTAACTTGGGAAGTAAGAGGATTTACACCCCCATGTGTTTAGTAGTCCTAGATCTTTCTTTAAGACCCCATTAAGCCATAACTAAAGGCACTAATATTGCATTGGATATATAAAATACTGCATTGGGAAACGTGAAGGTTTCAATTTTTGGTCATTTCTCACTTGAGTTTTGTTCCCATGGCCTTGAGCTACCTTGTCTCATTGAGGCGTCCCCTTTCAACTAAAATTTCTTGCTTCCATAGTAAAAGTAACCTACAACCATTAGGGATTCTCTAACCCTAGCCTACTAACCCTAAATAGCTCCTAAACTAACCCTAGACTAGGCCTAAAAATATGCCCTAACCTTCTACTAACCTAGGCGCACTTATTGAGTTAACTAGGGGCTGATTTAATTGGATAAGTTTTCTACAATAAGTCTTGGTTTGATACAGCCATAAGGCTGGTAATTTCACTGTAGAAACCCTAACCTAAAGTCACTTATAACTTGTGTTTTCATTGTCAAAAGTTGCTAAGAATTTGCCAATTTATTCTACTTGCTTTAATACAATTTTTGAGTGGTTTCTTTGCAAGTTTTAGTGGCTGAATTCACTGCTGTCAAAACAAGTTTGCTACAGCCATAAGGCTGCAAAAGACTTCTGCATACATATTTTATGACAACGATAATTCATTGTTGAAGTCTCATGCTATAGATCATGAAATTCTCTAGTGTTTATCTACCTTGTTTCAAGTATTTCATTTGACGTTGAGAAATATTTCTAGCAGCTTTAGTACTTGGTTTACTGTTGATATATACTGTCATTCATTTCTGCAAATCAGGGACAACAAGCCTAGCTTGCTAATCCAACTAACATATTATATTGCATAGTGGTTTTTCTTGTGTCTCGGGCAGGTACCAACTTCTCGACAATTCATCCAAGACTTTGGAAACTTCAAGACAACCTAAGACTCATTATCAACCTTCCATTTCCATCTAGAATATTGACCTTTAGGGGCTTCACTCTTTCCATTTCTGTTTTCCCTTTCCATTCCCCCTAGGGTCACATAGTCACCTAGTCACTCTTGAAGCGTGGGACCTATATCTAGGTGACATTGGGTATAATGTCCTTAAGTTGTAGCCACTTGGTGGTTGGGTCGGGCTTTTCCCAACCTACAACTTGTGCGATAACAAATCCAACAAGAGAAATGACCTACACAAATCCATCACTGATATTTTGAGTTAATAAACATGTAAATCATATGATGCTTTTGGTTTAGCGAGGAGGTAGAGAGATGTTTGTCGTGCAAGAATAAGTGGAAAAGATATGAAGAAAATATGGTGATCATTTATTGGTTTAGTAGATGACGAATCTTGAACAATGTTCACAAACCCAATTTCAAAAAGAAACGTGTTATGGAATAAGAAGCCATCATAACCATCAAAAGTATAGAGAACTATGTTGTATAACTTTGATTATTTAAAACTAGCATACCCGCTAAGTAGGCAAATGAAAATGCTGAAGTAATTGAGGGAAATTTTCATACTAATGTTGTCAATGAGAATCATACAAATATGGCAAGTAAAATGATGATATTTGAAGTTAATTCATTATTTTGATGATGACCACTCACAACAACTCTTAAGTTGGTGAAAAAATTGTACGTTTTGAAAAGAAAGAGTGTAAATCCTTGTAGACTTAAGAACTTAATATTTATTTTAGATTAAATTCTATAATTACATGTATTATCTCTAAGCTATGATTTTATTGTAAAGATTATAATGAAGAAATCGATAATGATGAAATTTAAAAGTAACAGATTTTGTTCTCATCTGTGAATAAAAAAATTGATAATAATATTTGCATCCATGAATTAATAAGTTATAAAATCAATGAGCAAACAAACAATGAACCATGCAAGTTTATCAAATTTAATTTAATTGAAAATATCTCAAAGACCAAGTACACTTTGGAACAAATCAAGAAGTTTCTTACATTGAAACGACACATGTGGAGGACCAACCATTCTTAGAGAGAAAAAAATTGATCTCGTAAAATTTCAAAGATTGACAAAGTTTAAACAATACAATGGTTTAAAAGTTTCATCAAAAACGTAGTTGACATTTTTATCCTAAAACTAACACATAAATGAATTTAAACTAATGAAATAAAAAATATTATATATTAAGATCACAATTCAATCAAAGCAAATGTCTTTTTTTATTTTTTCCATCCTATTAATATATTATAATATATATCAAATATATGTTATAATGTATATAAATGTGGAAAAAAATTAATCAAACACTTTTCCATCACTCCACAACATTATAAGTCCCCGCCCCACAGGGACTATAGTAATCGGTTCGAGTCAACATAGCTTGCCTTTCTATTAATTTTGTCAAACTATTAACTTTTGTTAAAAATTTTGAAAAATTAGTTATTAAGTGACTTTTTCTTAAAAAAAAAAAAAAAAAAATCAAAAAACTTTTTCAAATTTTCAAATTTTCAAATTTCATGATTTGAATTATTGATTGGCCTAGAAGTTGTGATGGGACTTAATAGCCCTTGGTGTGTTTTATTTTTTTCATGTATTTGTCAGAAAAAACAAATGATTTAAATAATACACAATTAAATAAACTCATGACTGTACACATATAGTTTGCTGAGTTAACACTGACATATTTCCTGCACAATTTTTGCTATCAATGCCACAACTTCTGAAATTGTGGCATTAGTTTCCTGTAGTGGTGGCAGATGTTCATAATTCCCTGCACCACATTAAGTCGAGTATCCTCTATTTGAAACTAATTTATGCCTTTAATTTTATCTTTCCAGAGGTTGATTCATTTTTTGAGACTTCAGACTCAGGGACGCTCAACTTCATTTTTTGAGCCTTTAGAATTAGGCATGCTCAACTTCTAGAGATTTATAGTGATATGGCTTCGCTATCATCTTCTTCGATAGCAGTCTTCAGTTCAAAGTGGAAGCTAGTGTCGTCCAAATTATAGATTAGACATTTATATTGAGGTAAAGCAAAAGTAAAATTTGTAAAAATTCCTATTTTAGCTTTGAAGATTTTCATAAAGCCATGCTTCCTCCTATTGAATGTGATGAATGTGTTTGCAGGTGGAGGAACATATACTTGTAAGATAGAGATGTCCAACTATTTCTCTCCATATCGTTGTTTACATGTTTCTCTCCATATTGTTGCCAAATGACGCTCACCGATTCCTTATGTAAATTTTTCAGATGCTCACAACTATGGCCTATGAGAAGTGTAATGAAACTAGGTTCGAATCCCCTAGTGCTGCTCTTTTCTTTTTTGGGATAAAAAGGTCCTTCTTGTAACCTTGCCTTTTAGGTGAAAAATGAGATTCTTCGTCAGGAGTTTCCTTCATCTAAAAATGTCTATAGGTAGGTAGGTTCAATTACTTGCATATAAGTGTAAAGGGGGTTATACCCCTGTGGACAAAATACTTCGAGGGATAACCATTACTTATCCTTCATGAATATCTTCTAAAACCTATCTACAAAATGACATCACAATACAAGAAGGCCAACACATGACTACATTGATAAAACTTCGATTAGTATAAAACACCCCTCATAAATATAAAACACCTTTCCTCTGCGAGCACTAGACATTTATGCCTTGATGTATTAAAAAAAAGTGACAGAGATTATAGATTTAACGCCTACTCTAATGGGATAAGGAGATAAGAGAGGCTTACTATCCCAAGCCCAGATTTGGAAACCCTCCTCGCATTATGCTTTCATTGTTTCTTAATATTCTCATTTGTTGCAACACTCTCCATTTGCACACCTAAAGTGTTGGGCCTAGCCCACTTGTACCTCGACTTTTAGTAAGAGAATCAAAGGCTGCTACAACATACACAAAGGTAGTTAGAAAACTAGCAATAACTTAATATTTTGATCCTCCACTTGACCTATTTCCATATCTAACAACATAGTCCGAGGTAAAAGCTAGTACTGAGAAAACTTTAGAATCATAAGCATACATAGTATCATAAGTAGTCATTAATCTATTCAAAAAAGTTAATGCACAAACCTTGTACCATTCTGTCATACTTTTCTTTCTAGTCTTCAGGTTACTCTTCTAGTATGGATGTATAAACAATGATATGATTGTTGAGGTCTAGGTTCCATCGCTTATCTCTAAGCCAATGAATAGTATAGGTAAATTCAATTGTCCGAGAATAGAAATATAGTACAAAATAGAACTGACTGAATCCATTGAGAGGCCCCTCCGTAAGATTTGTAAGGTTGCATCTTGCATAATGACACTTGCTCCTAGTTCGGGAGACAAATTTTAATTGAGGATTTCTACTCAGTCGGAGCTATTACCATCAACCAACAGTGTTTCCAAATGACCAACAATCTTGCCAAACGACCACAACCCTAGAACATGTCACATTTTCACAATAATTAAAGCATCACTTTGAACGTGTCATATTAATCTAGCTTTTGCAACTTTTGTAAGAGGATAGAAAATATGGGTTTGTTGGTGGGCTGGCCTCTTTACTAACTACGAGGCTGTCATAAAGCGTTTGTCTCTCTAATGTTTTTTTTTTGTAAATAAAAGATGGACAATATATTACCTGCAAAACTTCAAAAAAGTACATTGATCTTTGCTTGCCACCTATTCTGCCACATCACGGAAACCAAAACATGTGGCTTGCAGAAACATTTGAAAATCATAACGTTTTTTTTCTAGAGTTCAACTTGCCATTTGTCATATTACTTACAAAATATGTGTCTGATGCCATGCACCAGAGAACATGGCCACCATGGATTTAGATATAGATCATAAAACTTAACAAAACAGAAAAAAGACGAATCTTGAAATGTAAGTTGAGAGAGAAGCTAGAAATTTGGCAAACCCGGGCATCCATCGTTGTCGTAGGTAAAGACGAACTTTTTTCCACAGGTCGGACAACGAGTTTTCTTTAGAACATTTGACAAGGCATCGAACAAGAGGTCCATGCGTCGAATGAGAGTGTGTTGATTCTGAGTTTGATCCTCCAGACTTCGCCGCATATCAAATATTAGTTGCAAGTGGTTGTCCGAAAAGCGATGGGGATTGGGCATAGGGTGCTCAAATTTCCCATCTACTTCCATGGGAGGAGTTGTATCCAAATAAAAATCCGCTAGTGGAGTGTCTTCCTTGTCCAGCCCAGGGCTAGAGTTCTTGGCAATCCATTCTACCAACCAGCTGGGGGGGATTTCTTCCTTCACTAAGCAACTTCCTTGCTCCATAGGTCGGCCTTGGGGTCTGGTGATGAATCTAGGCTCGTGCAGGGCTTCCAGGGGCTGCTGTGCAAGAGGAGGAATTTCTTCTTCTGTCGGGCAACTTCTCGTGTCATGCATATTTTCATAAGGGGGCGGAGGCAAGTTCTGGGCATGAAGGGAGGGAGGGGGAGTGTCAGTCCAATTTTGGCGTCTTCCAGGGGAGATGGTTGGAGGAAGGGGCTGCGAAGGGTTAGGGATGTTGCACGTCGCGACAAAACTATAATACAATGACCCCCTTTTGGGTTTTCCATGCTCTTTGAGCATGCTTAAAGGATGAACTGAGACTCCGTAAAACTCTTATATATTGCAATTATCTAAAATAAAATTTAATGGCACAACTATTATATAAAGGAAATATACTTCGTATTTGAAATCCAAACTTCATATAAATTTACACTCAAATCCAAATATTAAAATTTTTAAATAAAATTCATCCCATTTCAATTAAAAAAATTTAAAATATTAAAATTTAAAAGAGTTTGATTCGTTAAAACCTATGCCAAAAACTCACACTAGCACTAAGAGGGAATAGATGCACACCACCATCACAAGTTTATTTCAAAGAACGAATATTCAGTAATAGCTAGTGACAGCAACATTAATTAGTTTGCCTTAAAAGAGCGAACTTTCTTAAAAAATTGGATTTATTAAAAATTATTAGTCACGTTCCACTGTGAGAAATGTAGCCAAATTAGAATGCTTCAATATCTTTGTCACTAATATAGATAAATTAGAATGTTTTTACAAGCACCACCAAATTAATAGTATCATAAAAACTTTAAAATCAATGAAGATTAATAAAGAGGAGAAATGGTGTATATGTATATTTTTTAAATATTTATGAACATTTTACTTATGCATTTTTATTTTTTATTTTTAACTATGACCATTTAAAAATTTTCATTTAATATGGTTTCAACTTGGCTCTTTCATCTCTATTAAAGTTTATTTTCTAGGTGTTTATCATTTTTGTCTGGAGTTTTACTTTGAGAAAGATTAAGGTATGTTTAATTGTAGGCGTTCGATCGACCTAAAATATAATCACCCAATCTCACTATTCGATGTCACTCTCAAATAATTTTTTTTGCATGAACAACATGTGTTTATGCGTATTTAGCTAAACAATTGGTCGAGTACATCATTAAATAAGTTTCTACTATCGGTTAGCCCATTCTTGAATGCAATGAACAATTTGGTCCATGATTACCATTTTACCAAGAATTCATCACAAAACCATATGACCCAGAGCCTTGGAAATCCTTTCTTTTGGTTATTCATGCCAGTGAGTCTTTAGCATAGGATAAATAATGAATCAATAATAAATTATAGGTTCAAATAAGTGTTTGCTCAATGGAAGTTTGTGTTCCTATTCTTGGGTCGTCCCATGTACTTTCAAGATATGCCTGATTGCTATGGGTTAATGGCATTCTACGAACAATGCTATTGTTCCAGCGTTGAACATATGATTATTGTTCTAGTGTCGAACATGTGGTCAATTCTCCTATAATCTTGGTCACTAGGAGAGAATATTGTCACTTGCAGTCAATGCAAGTAATTAATTATATGAGAAATTTTTAAATTTCCAAATGTTTATACACATCAACACAATAATCTATTCAAGGTAGGTCTTATTAAAGATACACTAGATTCAAATAATAATAGAAATCTCTAAATTTCAAAATGATTATACACATCAACACAATAATCTATTCAAGGTAGGTTTTATTAAAGATACATTAGATTCAAATAATAATAGAAGGTCGTAGCAAAATTTCCATGACAACAAAGACTGCAAAATCTCAAAATTTATGATCCATGGGGTTTTCTTTCCTTGTTAATCCCATTTGTTTTCCTGTGAGAAATAGAACTGGAGATGGATTAAATAAGGGGCAATTCCAACATATTGTTATCTTCGTGCAAATTCTTTGCTAGGGAACTGATTTGAAGGACCATTACTAAGATTTACATCAGCATAATAATCCATTTAGGGAAGATCTTATTAGAGATACACGAGATTCAAACAATAACAAAAGGCCGTAGCAAAATTACAAATCTGAACAACAAAACCCTTAAAGCCACAAATTTTCAAAAAAATAAGCGAGATCCAACCATTGAAAAGGGCCAGATAATTACCAGGGAGAATAAAAATGTATGTGTTTAACCTGAAAAATGCAGGGATTGGAGGAGAAGCTTGGTGAACGTATGCAGTATCGATGAATCCTAGTTCTTAACTAATATGCTAAGGAATCATCAATTGGGAAATATTTCTTTGATGAATCAGACGCTAGGAAAAGAGAAATATATCATATCTTTTTGATAAAAAAATTCTACAAGAATTTTCACTGTTGTTCTAACCCAGTATGACAGAAATTCAAAAATAGCAGTGAAAATAAAGAACATAAATACTTCAAAAGACATATTGGTTGCAAAAAATAATCAAAATTTACAACTATGCACTGACAAGGGTACCCAATTATGTAGACGAATTGATATGCAACATATCAATAGGATCGTGTCTTAAATATATGGAAGGGAGTCGGTTGATGCACTCAACTGCTACCGTCTGGATGTTTGCATGGGAGATGCAGGGTTGGAATTTCAAAACCCACGAGCATGTCAAATTTGATGGTTTTCATGATTTCAATGACCGTTCTGCAGGTTTTTATGAAGAATCTTGACGGTTATTAAAAAAACTTAACCGTATTTGATGGGCAAATTGGCCCGTGACAGGCAATTTTCCCGTCAAATTCCATCCCTGGGGAGATGTATAGAAATATCAATAATAAATTCCTCGATTTTTGAACGCAATGGTGAGGGTCAATCAAGGTCATTCAAGCACCAAAGGAGGCAAGGAGGCATGGACAAGTGGTCATGACAACTAATGACAATTAGAGTGTTGTCAGAGTGGTATTTAGGAGGTCAATCCAACAGATAACAAAGGAGGTAGGGGACATGTGGAAATCAAAGGAGACAACGATATTGGCTGCCGGGTTTTGCTATGTTGATAAGGATAACTTTTGCAATGGTTTTCCTTCGACATCATTATGATAAAATTTAAATTTTATCAGATTTTACTCTATACAATTAGTTGAAAAAAAAGTGATTTTGAGTAATCCTTATCCTACCTCCATTAATGATCTCTCTATACATTTCCTTGATTGAGATAGGACGATCGTAAATCCATCTTAACTTTAAATCTGTCAAGCATCAAGATGGATCAAATATTTTAAGGTATAAATTGTTTTGATCATTTAAGATGGATTTATTTCTATGTGTGTGTGTGTGTTTGGCTAACATATATTATTATGATTATTATTGTTATTTGTTATAAGTTTAGATTTTTTTTAAGTGGACATTATGAGTGACAATGTCTCTATCATACTGGGAGATGCACCTCACTATTATTGGTGTAAAAATTACAAGGTCACCAACTCATCATGAATACGATGTTAGATTATATTGTCTTTGTTTATATTTTGTTCTCATAAGTTGCTTAGAATGTAAGGCATTGTTCCAACAATCACAATTACATTGTTTTTAGTGGGTATTTTAGTTAATAAGGACCCTAAATAATAATTGTGCTCTGAGTTTTATTTACCATTTCCCCTTGGCAAAAGCACCCTCAAACTCTAATTCTCAAATGTTTTATTGTTAAGTATATGCACATTCTTGTTACCATTGCCATAAAAATCTCTTGTTTCCAATGGCTTATTAAACTTGTGATCCGTGAACCTCTTCTTAAACTAGAGCTAGATTAAAAGCATCCAAGACTCTGATAGATTTTGGAGGCTGGGACATATGAGGCTCCACTATTGATTCAAGTTTTATTGATCCCAAAACATATCCTTCCACTTTCATTGTCTCTCAATTCCCTACACTAATACTCCATCCACCCACTTTCTTCTTTGCAAAACCATTGTGCAAACCCATTGTACAAACCTCTTATTTTCCACAGATTTGGAAACATGTGAGCCCTGAATCTTGAACCTCTTCTATCATTGGAGCTTCAACCTCTTTTATCATTGGATCTAGAGCATAAGCATTTGATATTACAAGGGAGCTCGAAGACTAGAAGGTTGGAGTTATTATAGGTAATTAGAGCATTTGATTGTGTTGTTTCTTGGGACAACACCCTTCATATATATATTTTTGTTTTGTTGATAAAAAGGTCGGTTCTAAAACATATTTTTCAACATGCCTAAATAATGGCTTCTTCCTCAACATACCCTATTCTAGAAAAGTATGTCTCATTAACAAGAATACCTTCATTTCAAGTCTCGATGCCAATACATTTCGAGCTAAGGTCATGAAGAATAGGGCATTACATAATCCAGTCTTGAAAAAGTTGGAATCCTAAAAATTGTCGAGTCTACCAAATTCCAAGTGGGATATGAAATTCTACTCTATGCATATTGCAAAGTTTAATGAGGTTGGAACACTCTCAATCACCCTAGAACTTTAATTGATAATATAAAAAAATTGAGTAAAAGGGGGAAAAAGGAAATAAAAGGAAAATGGAAAACTTTATATTATCATTTAACATACGACTTTTATATTTTCATTTTTATCTTAGCTTGTGTTTTGTAGGGGGAACAATGGAGACACATGTAAAAAATGTGGATTCCAACCTAATAATGGTTATGGCATCTCTAGGGGATATGCATGTTTCCTATCACACTATATCGACAACGGGTGGACTCCCTTCTAATAGTAGGCCTGACATCCCTAAGAGATGTGCATGTCATCTAATCATACCAAATCAAGATAGGGTACTTTCCCTTCTGACACACCTTTGGTAGCCTGATCCAGGTGGATATTGGTGGCCACCCACCTATTCCACTTGGACCCCCACCATTGCTTCTTTCAGTTTTTCAGTTTTCGCATAGTTTACTATTTTTAGCAGTTTTTTTCGGGTCCTGAACTTCCGGGGCCATTTTGAGGCCCTAAACGATGTTTTTTTGGGTATGTTTCTCTCGCAAAACAACATCTAACAATGCTACGATGCTATTATTTCTCGAGCGTTGTAGGCCTCAGATAGATCTTTCCAACGAGCTATCATACGCCTAAAACAGAGATCGTATGCAAAAGTTACGACCCCGAGAAGTTGATGCACCAACTTACCCAAACGGGGCCCACATGACTTTTGGCGCTTCATCTCTCAGGGTTAGGTTTTTGGATGTCTAGGACTTTTGGCATTCCCGTTTATT
>ML830678.1:29597-58540 GCA_009831015.1 Picea engelmannii | reverse complement strand
TCATCTTGTGGGTCTTTGTATTTTTGGATTTACACTCCGTGGAAAATAGGGTTTGTGGCTAGTCTTGAAACTAGTAAAAAACAAGTGTTTTGGGTAAAAACGTGATAAATTATTCATAACAAATACAAATTCAGTGAGACCAAATGTGTTGGTTATATTATATTCTTTAGTATGCTAGGTAACAATTTCATATCAATTCAACAAACATTTCGTGCAGGACACACTCTACAAGGTCACTCTCTAGAATAAGCCATAATTCAGCAAGGTATGCCATTTTTTCTATAACTCCTTTTATGAGAGGTTCCAAGTAGTGAAACCTGGAGGAATTGCATAAAACACACTGAAAAACATTGTATATCAGTTTCAAATCTTTATTCATTACAGGTACAAAGTTATGATTATTTCAAGTTAGGGTTCTTGACTAATCCAAAACTAATCATGTGGGACTAAAGAAAATTTTGATGAAAATGCTAGTCTCTTGTTGTTTAAAGTTAAGGAAGGTTTTTAGGTATGTGATCATATACACCAGGTCTATTACATATTTACAAATCATATTTAGATGATGAAATTAATGAGGGATTTTGGTTGATGTACAAGTTGGGTACATGGTTGAGACAAGTAGTTGATGAGTTGGCACATACATGAGGTGTATAGTTGATGATGTTGGTACATATTGATGAGTCATAGTTGATGATTAGTTGACACATGATTGGTACATACTTGGTGCATGGTTGATGCACTTGTTTATGGTACAGGTTGGTGCATGGTTGATGCACTTGTTTATGGTACATGTTGATTACAGGTTGAGGTAAAGGTTGATGCATGGTTAATGCATGGTTCAGGTTTATTGGTACAGGTTTGCAATTGTATATCTCATAGTAATAGTTTGACAATGGTTCCATCATTCTACTTCTACTTCAGGTAATTTTGGATGGGGGAAGGACAGGTGATTGTGTCCACCTTCCAGTTGTAGCCGGAGAACATAGGGGGTTGTAGCCTCCTTCTGGTTATAGCCAGATAATTGTGGAGTTGGAGCTTCCCTCAGGTTGTAGCCTGAGAAACTAGGGATTTGGAGCCTCCTTCCAGTTGCATCTAGAAAACAAAGGAAGTTGGTGCTTCCAATGAATGTAATTCTTCAAGACATATAAGAAAAACCATTTTGTGGTTTTCTCTCAATTTGGGTTTCCACGTAAAAAAATGGTGTACTGTGTATGTGTGTGATTGTTCATTTCGTATTTCTCATTATTGGATAATAATTCAAAATTGATATAACACTTGGATTATTTGGAGAAAAAAATTTATAATTACGCTATTATTGATTCACCCCCCCTCTCAGTAATCCAACAATTGGTATAAGAGAAGGTTCCTTCAGAAATCAGTTTAACCACTGAAAGGTAGATCATGGAGAGTACCAACATGTATAAAAATGGAATACCACAGTTTGATGGACATAAGTATGTTTTTTGGAGCATAAGGATGAAGACATATATACAGGCATATATATTTCAATTTTGAAAATCAATTGTAGATAAATACACATCACCAAAAGTTCCACCAACAAATGACAAAGCAGTAAAATTTGGTGAGAATAATTCCAAAGCCACAAATGAACTTTTGAATGGTCTTAGTGATATGGTATTCACCAAAGTTGCACATTGTAAATCCGCTAAAGAGATTTGGGACAAGTTTCGAAATATTTATGAAGGAGATACAAAAGTCAAAGCACCAAAGCTTCAAACTTACAGAGGACAGTTCGAACAAATAAAAATGAAGGAAGATGAGAATATTGCATCCTACTTCTTACAAGTCGATGAAATAATGAATGCAATCATAGGATCAGAAGAAGAAATTGAAGAATATGTAATTGTTCAAAAAAGGTACTAAGATATCTTCCTATGAGATTTAACCATAAGATATCAGCACTAGAAGAAATATCGGATCTAAACTTAATAAGCATGGACGAATTGCATGGAGTCTTTACAACATATGAAATGAGAACTGAACAGGAAAATCCAACTGTAAAAGAAGCATCTTTCAAAGCATCCAAAAGATCAAAGAAAAAGAAAAGGCAACAAGAATAATATAGCAACAACAGTGACGTCTCAGAAGATGATGAAGAAGTGGCCAACTTCTTCAAAAGACTAAACAAGGGAACCAACGGTAGGTATAGAGGTAAGCTTCCTTTAATTTTTTTTAATTATGATGGTATTGGTCATTTTGATAAAAAATGTCCTCATAAGAAAAAGATAAATGATGAAGGTTATTCAAAAGGGAAACACACGTATAAAGGCAAAAGAACTACAAATATTTTTTTGAAGAAAATCTTATGCACCAGAGAAGACATCTCATCATTAGATGAAGATGAAGTCAGTGACAGTGAGACAAGAAGAGTTCTATTCATGGCAATAAAAGAATCTAACAAAGAAGACTCTGAAAAAGAATATGAAGAAGTCGAAGAAGAATGTGAAGAAGTCGAAGAAGAAATTGAAGAGGTAGAAGTTGACTTTCGAGAATAATTAATGTGTGCCATAGAACTTATCAGAAGAGAAAAGAAGAAGAAGAAGAAACTACAAGTAGAACTAGACAAGAAAGAGGACACTCAAGAACTAGAACAAATGATCACAAAATTGAAGGTTCAAATAGAAGAAGATAAAAGAATTGAAGAAACACTCAAAGAACAACTAGAAGAAAAGGATAGGATCATTGGAAACTTGGAACAAAGATTGTCACATTAAGAAAGGATATTCAAAAGAAAAATATGCAGAATAGCTCAAAAGTTTTGGATGACACTATCAACAGTAAAAAATATCATTTTGAAAAGACCGTACTTGGATACAATCAGACAGAAAAGGGATCAAGCTCCAAAACAACAGAGCAAGAAACATATCCAAAAAAGCTATGCAGAAACAATCAAAGGGGATAGGAAGATATACAAGGAAGATTACAGGGACATTCCTCCACCGAGAAGATTCATATGTTAGAATCAACAACTGACAGATAGGCCTCAAGAAGAAAAAGGATTCATAAGAGCACCTCCTTTCAGAAGATCCTAAACTCCTAGGTATCAAACTATATTTTCAAGTTTATGTTATGCATGTAATAATTTTGGACATAAATATGTGAATCATAGAGCTAACAACATGAACAATAACTACTTTGAAAGTAATACAGAAAGGGGTTATCCAAGAAGGCCTATTGAAACACAAAGAAGAAGTTACAACAGGTTTGAATCTTTTAGCACTGAAGTGGAATGTTACAAATGTAACAATTTTGGACATATGACCAAATATTGCAGAATGACAGTCCCTCCTAAATAAACACAATAGAATAACAACAATCATAGACTGGGAACCTCAAAAAAGAACATGGATAAGAAAGCAGGATCAGTATAGCAAATAAGAATGCACACTCGCCCTACAAGCTAAGCAGAATAAATGTGTTTAGTATGTTGACAGTGGATATTCAAAACACATGAAAGGTGATAGAGACAATTTTCTTATATTATGAAAGGAAAGAGATGGATCAATATCCTTCGTAAATGATGATTCAACCAAAATCATTGGAAAATTCACAGTCTGAATTGGGAACAAGAATGAAAAAGTAGAAAATTTTCTACTAGTAGAAGATATGAAAAATAATCTTTTAAGTGTGAGTCAAATGTGTGAACAAGGTCATAAATTTACTTTAGATTCACAAAAGTGTGAGATAAGAAAAGAAGGTTCAGGGAAATTGGTCGCTACAGCTACAAGAACTTCAAGCAACATATATGTGTTAAGTGAAATTGGAAATGAAAATTGTTGTCTAGGAAAGGAAGATAAAAGTTGTATATGGCACATAAGAATGGGTCACATACATTTTTATAACCTTGTCAAAGTCATCAAAAGATAAGTAGTTAGAGAAATTCCCCAGATCACAAAACCAACCAACACTTTATGCAAGCATTGTCAACAAGGAAAACAAACAAAGACCAGATTCAAATAAAAGGAATATTCAACCACAAGATCATTAGAAATTGTGCATACTGATCTAGTTGGACCAACTAGAACAAAGGGTTTAAAAGGTGATAAATACTTTATGTTATTAGTTGATGATTATACAAGAATGCTTGCAGTTTTCTTTCTCAAGAATAAGTCATAATCTTTTGAAAACTTCAAGATCTACAAGGAAATGGTTGAAAATGAAATGGATTCAAAAATCAAATGCTTGATATCTGATAATGGAGGAGAGTTCACCTCAAAGGAATTTATGGAATACTGCAACAATCATGGAATAAAAAGACAATTATCTGTTGCTAGGACACCTCAACATAATGGAATTGTTGAAAGAAAGAACAAGACAGTACAAGAAATGGCTCAAACAATGCTAATGGATTCAAAATTGATAGATATTTTTTGGACACAGGTAGTGCATACCCAGCTACAATTTGCCAATGCAGAGATTATTTGAGGACCTTTATCAGTTATCTCAACCTGTTTATTTTCTGAACATGATTGGATAAAATTCACCCCCAATGCTGACCAATTTGATTCAGCCAAGAGCTTGGATAAACCCTGGCCTTTAACCAATTTGGTAGGATTAATATTCAAATCAAATTCAATTAATTTAGCAATCCACTTGCTCCTTTTTCTGTTTATATCAGATTGAATAAGAATATATTTTACAGTAGTTGATAGGACATAGGCAATAAATCTTGAATGCAGGACATAAACTCTGAAGGACTTAAGAGATTTAACCAATGTATATGCTTTCTTATACATGATGTCATATTTTAATTCAGCATCTCTCAATGCCCTATTGAAAATGGCAATGGGTTTCTCTAAGCCTTCAATGTTCTTCTGCAATAGGATTGTTGTTACTGTATCAAAAGAGGCAAAAGAAAAAATAAGAAATTCCTTGGAGTAGTCTGGGCTGACAAGAACTGAGGCTTCAGTCAAGGATTTCTTTATCTAATCAAAAGAATCATGAGACTCAATAGTCCATTTGATTTCACTACCCTTCATGAGCATGTTTGTGATATGCTTAACCAACTCAGCAAAATTTGACACAAATCTTCTCAAAAAATTAATTTTTCCCAGAAAACATTGAACCTCTTTTTTGTATCTAGGAAGTGACAATGTTTGTATATCTTCAACCTTGCTAGAATCAATCCTTACCCCTTCAGATGACATGATATGCCCCAATAATTTTCCTTCCTTCATGGCGAACAATGATTTTTTCAGATTCAAAGAGAGGCCAAATTTTCTGCATTTCAAGAAAACATTTCTTAAGTGATCGCAATGTTCTTTATCAGACTGAGAATACATTGTTATGTCATCTAAATAGATAACAAAAAACTTATCCTTCTCTCCAATAAATGTTATGTCCATATTTCAGTGAAAAGTTTCCCCTGTGTTCATCAAACCAAAGGGCATCTTGGCATACATAAATGTACCCTAAGGAGTGGTAAAGGTCGTCTTCTCCCTGTCTTCTGGAAAAACAGAGACCTGATTGTGTTAAGGCTTAATCTATTATTAGATTTATTTTCATTTCAATAGATAACAATAGAATAATATAGGATCTCTAATAAATACACAATCACAAGAGACACATCATTTATCCTGGGAAACCCTTATGGGGCAGAAAACCCAACAAAATTTCCTTAATATAGATAACCAATACAATGCCAAGAGATAACTCAAACAAGTATAGAAATTCATCTCCCAAAGATGTGCCTCTTTCTCTCTCTTATCCAACTACAGATCCAAAACTTGTCTATCAATGAACAAGTGAGTGTGTGTCTAATTGAGGCACTAGCCTCCTTATTTATACAAGTCCAACACGTGTGGAAGTTTCTTTTCAGTGGCTGGGCCAACTTCTTCTGGGTGATTATAACCACCTTTATTATATTTCAGGGCTTCTTTAATATATTATGGGGCCAAATTCTCTTTCTACCTATTACAATTACATTATGACCAATCCGCAAAAGGGTATTTGGTTCTTTATAGTAGCCAACATGATCAATCCATAATGGGGATTGATCCAATAAATAATATATCAAATAATAATTAGAATACACTTTGCAGTTACATTATTTCAACACTCCCCCTTAACAAGAAGGGTATTCTTCAACAGCATTAGACGAGAGAGAGGCCTTTATCATCAACAACATCAGGAGGACAACATCATCAATACCATCTTGGAACACTCACTGGTGTACTATAAATCATCAGAAGTTTTCTTCATCGGCAACATCGTCATTCTCAAAGGAATGCAATCATCATCTGCATCAATATGAATTAGTATAAAACTAATACATCATCGTCATCACAAGATGAGGTTGGATCATCATCATAATACATGATTGTCTTTACGTCACAGCTGTCAAGCTGGAAGATCAGTAATCATCTTGCTTTACGTAACAACAATCAAGCTGGAAGCAAGATATTGGACTAACTTTATGTCACAGCTTCTCAAGATGTAAGCACAATACTAGTCTCATCTCAATGTCCTCCTTTACATCACAACACTCAAGATGGAAGCAAGATACTATACTAGCTTTATGTCACAACTTCTCAAGATGGAAGCACAATACTAGTCTCATCTTATCGTCTTGCTTTACGTCACAACACTCAAGCTGGAAGCAATATACTAGACTGGATTTACGTCATAGCTATCAAGCTGGAATCACAGTACTAGTCTCATCTCATCGTCTTGATTTACGTCACAACACTCAAGCTAGAAGCAAGATACTAGATTAGCTTTACGTCACAACTATCAAGCTGGAAGGATAGTACTAGTCTCATCTCATTGTCTTACTTTACGTCATAGCACTCAAGCTCGAAGAAAGATACTAGACTGACTTTATGTCACATCTATCAATATGGAAGCTCAGTACTAGTCATATCACAACAACTACTCCCCCTTTCGAGGAAGGTCCTTTTGGAATATACCAATATTATCTCAAAAGTGATCAAACTTTACATGAGATAGAGGCTTGGTCAACACATCAACAACCTCTTTATCCGTGTTAACGTACTAGAGCTTTAAGGCTCCTCTCTGCACCATGTCACGGATGTAATGATAATGAATCTCTATGTGCTTCAACCTGTCATGGAATACAGGATTCT
Organism: Picea engelmannii; assembly: GCA_009831015.1. NCBI lineage: Eukaryota > Viridiplantae > Streptophyta > Pinopsida > Pinales > Pinaceae > Picea > Picea engelmannii. The sequence goes on along the minus strand of ML830678.1, from coordinate 51,434 downwards.
TTGTCATCTTTATGCAGCTCTGGTTACCACATAGGATTGTGGTTGCTTCCATCTCTAGGTCAAATAGGTCGGTCAGCAAATTTCAAAGCCATATAGCTTTGCAGCTGGCAGAACATGCAACGATGTATTATGCTTCCACTGTGATGAGAGCAATGCTGGATTGATTCCTACTCTGCCACAAGATCATGGTTGATCCCAAACTGAAACAACATCCTAAAGTTATTTTCCTATCAGAAACACTTCCTTCCCAATCTAAATCAGTGTACCCACTCAATGTGAAATCATGATATCCATCATAATTGAGACCACAATCTAATGTATCCTTAAGGTTCCTCATCACATGTTTTGCAGCCACAAGGTGGACATGTATGAGTTCTACCAGAAACTGACTCCAAGTGTTCACGACAAAACAAATATCTGGTCTGGTTTTCATCAAGTACATCAACGATCCAATAATCTGTCTATATAGTGTGGCATCAATCAATTTTGACAAAGTATCGACCAATATCTTCAGCTTCGCTTCCTTGGGTGTATTCATGGGATTTCACTCTAACATGTTGAATCTCTTCAAGCTTTCGACTACATACTTCCCTTGGTTAGGGAAGATCCTCTATGGACTCTGACATACCTCAAGAACTAAGAAATAGTGCATTAGGCCAAGGAATTTCATCTCAAATTATGAAGTGAGTCTCTTCTTACATTCAATGATGAGATCTTCTTCTCCAGTTAAGAATAATTCATCCACATACAATAATAGTATTACTGGCTCATCATTCATAACCTTGAAGTAGAGGTTAGAATCTGCTTTACTCTTGGTAAAGCCCAAGCTCATCAGAAAGTTGTCTATTCGGCCATACTAAGCTCTAGGAGCTTGCTTCAATCCGTACAAGGCTTTCTTCAACTTGCAGACATGAGACTTCTTGTATTCAACTTCAAATCCTTGAGGTTTCTCTATATACACTTCCTCTTCCATAACACCATTTAGGAAAGTTGTCTTTACATCCATCTGGTGTAACTTCCACTTCATCTTAGATGCAAGGGTTATGATGGTTCTGATTGAAGTGTATCTGTCTACAGGAGAGAATGTCTCTTCATAGTCAATCCCTTCTTTTTGAAAAAATCCACGAGCTAAAAATATTTTTTTATACTTCTCAATACTTCCATTAGCAACATGTTTTATTTTGAAGAGCCATCTGGATGATACCACATCCTTACTATTCGGTCTGGGAACTATTTCCCATACATAGTTCTTCATTATGGATTGGTATTCTTCTGTCATACCATCTACCCATTCTTTCTTTTGAATGGATTCTTCAAAGAAGGTAGGCTCCTTTTCTAGGAGATCACACATCAAAGCCATATAACTGGAGAATGGCTTAGTTATCTTCACATGTCTCGTGGTTCCTTCAGGAACACCACATTTCTCTCCATATTGAATAATCTCTCTAGCCCAAGCTGGCTTTATTTTATGGGAGATTGTCATCTGAGGAGGTTCTTGAAACTCTACTATGTCATGATATTCTAGAATTTCCTCATAAGGGGAAGTTACGACTTCCCTCACTGATTCTACAACTCTGGGGATTATGGGTTCCTCTTCATATTCCTCTTAAAGCTGACATTTTCTCAATTTCTTGAGAATTGCATCTTCATCAAAGGTCACATCCCTACTGATATCAATGTGACAGTGACCTGATATATAGATCCTTAAGGCCTTGGAGACCTCAGAGTATCCCACAAATATTCCCTTCTTTCCTGAGGGTTCCAGCTTTTTTTTTTCTCTTTTGGTATATGTATAAATACTGGGCAGCCAAATATTTTTAGATGGATTACCTCTGGCTTCTTTCCGGTGAACATCTCTTCTAGGGTCTTGAACCCAAGTGCACCATGGGACAATCAGTTTTGCACATATAAGTTTTTCATTGTTTCTTCTTCCCATAAGAACATAGGAAGATATTGATCATGGATGATGGTCTTCATGGCTTCCATTATTGTTCTGTTCTTTCTTTCAACCACACCATTTTGTTGAGGATTATAGGGAGTAGTGAGTTCCCTTTTGATCTCGACATCTTTGCAGAATTTTATGAACTCTTTTGAGGTGTATTCTCCTCCATTATCTGACCTGAGTATCTTGATCTTTCTTTCAAAAAGATTCTCTATCAAGGCTTTGAATTTCTTGAATTTTCCGAACACTTCATCTTTATATTTCAAGAGATACAACCAGGTCTTACAAGAATAATCATCAATAAATGATACATAATATACATACCCACTAATGGAGGACGATGGAATTGGGCCACACACATATGAATGAATGAGTTCTAAGACTCCTTCTTCTTTGTTGTCTCTCTTCGGAAAAGGGTTATTGATGTTCTTCCCTTGTGCACATCCATTGCATATGCCTTCATGGTCAATATTGATTTCTGGTAAACTTGTGACTGCTTTGCATATGTATGGTAGTGCCTTGTAGTTAATGTGAGCTAATATTCTATGTCAAAGTTCACATGGATTCTCAATGGCATGGGTCATGGCAGCTTTTGAGTGACCCTTTAGCTTATACAAGCCACCTTCTTCTTTTCCAATGATGATTGCTTCTTTTAAGGTTTCTCCTTTATCCCACATAAGAACTTCTCCATATATAAAGGCAAATCTAAAGCCTTTCTTCTCTAAATCTGATATGGAGAGTAGGTTCTTTTTCAAACTTGGTACATATAGTACATCCTTCATCTTCACTGCATTTCCTAAATTAATCTTGTAGTTTGATTCTCCCACTCCCTTGATGGGATATTGATAATCATCTCCAATTTTCAATTTCTAAGAAAACTTCTTTTTAGAAATGTAAGAGAGAATATCTCTTTTTCATGTCATGTTCTTGGAGGCACCACTATCAATGAGTCAAGTGTCCTCTCTAGGTGTTACCGATCGTGACAGGGCCGAGATTAAGACATGTTATTTAATTTGTTCTCTTAACATATTTGCGGGTGGTTCTTCATATTCAAATACATGGGCATGGTGCCTGTTTTGTTTTCTCTTGTATTCTTCTCGTCTAGCTGGACATAATTTCACAATGTGTCCCATCTTGTTATAGTGGTATCATTGTACAGATGCGTAATCTCTTTCCTTTCGTTGTCCTTTCTTCTGGAATCTCCTTGGATGAGATTCTTTATGACTAAATTTGTTTTGGGGTTGAGACTCTTTGTAAGTCTCTTTCTGGAAGTAATACTTATTTCTTCCTCCTTTAGTGTGATTATCTAGGGCTTGATCTTCATCTCTTTCTAGTAAAACCTATCAGTTAGCTACTCTTGTTTCTTCTTGGATGCATTCTTCCCATAGAGTGTCAAACTTCAGTTTCTATGTTCTGGCACAAATCGTTTGGATGAATGCATCCCAAGGTCTTGTGAGACCATTTAGGGCCATCATTATAAGTTCTTATTCATATATAGTATCTCCAATTGCTTCTAGTTGTTCTTTGAATTGGGATATTCTAGAGAAGTATTCTTGGATTGATTGTCCTTTCTGCATTCTTGTATTCTTGAGATGAGTTCTAAGATTCATCTTCTCATTTATGTTATTTCCTTCATATAGTCTGTTTATGGCATCAAACATTTCTTTCGGAGTCTTATTTGATGATACATATGGAATCAGGTGGTCTTTGATTGAATCTGCAATGATTCTTTTGGCCTTGATTGTGTCCTTTTGGTGCTTTTCTTTTTCTGCAGCATCGACGGGCTCTAGCACTTCTTCTTTGATGAATCTTGCTAGGTCATTCCCTTCAAGAATGATACCAATCCTATACTTCCAAGCATGAAATTTTTCCACACCTTCTAGCTTGTCAAAAAGTTTAACACTTGTAGACATCTTTTACTTGAAGCTGGGAAAATGTCCAAAAATGAAAATGTTCAAAATCAAATTATGAGCTTACTAGGAGGTGCGCTTTATTGAGGCAGGTATCTTGGTGTGCTTGGATCTGAGAAAATGAAAATTTTACCCCTCCAAACTTGATCTACATATTTTTGGACTGGTGCTTCTGGTTTTCTGGTACCTTTGGTACTCTGGTACTTCTAGTACTTTTGGTTCTTTGGTTTTCTGGTACTTATGTTACTTTGTGAAACTAGGGTTTTACTTTTTGGGAGATATATCCACTGAAAAGGTGCATTGAAGGTGCCAAAATGATCCTTGGGGGAGGGAACACTTTTCTAGATGGTTTTAGGGCTGAAATACCTCACCAACAAAAAGCCATAATTTGCATGTACGACAACAGTGACATTTTTCACTTTCTCTTGTGAAAGATGCTCTCTTCAGCTTAGCTATGATATCATGTTAAGGTTTAATCTATTATTAGATTTATTTGCATTTCAATAGATATCAATAACATAAGATAGGATCACTGAGAAATACACTATCACAAGAGACACATCATTTATCCTGGGAAGCCCTCATGGTGCAGAAAACTGAGAAAAACTTCCTTAATATAGATAGCCAATACAATTCCAAGAGATAACTCAAACAAGTACAGAAANCTCTCTCTCTCTCTCTTCTCCAACTGCAATTCTGAAACTTGTATCTCAATGAACAAGTGAGTGTGTGTCTAAGTGAGGCACTAGCCTCCTTATTTATACAAGTCTGGCACATGTGGAAGTGTCTTTTCAATGGCAGGGCCGACTTCTTCTTCTGGGTGGCTTCTTTAATATATTATGGGGCCGACTTCTCTTTCTTCCTATTACAATTACACTATGACCAATCTACAAAAGGGGTTTTGGTCCTTTAAAGTAGCCGACATGATCAATCCACAATGGGGATTGATCCAATGAATAATATATCAAATAATAATTAGAATACACTTTGTAGTTACATTATTTCAACAAATTGCATCCGAAAAATCCATCAACCATAGACATCCTAGCTGCTCCTATCACCATCTATAATATGTGCTCCATCTTGGGTAAGGGGTAGTTATCCTTTTTTGAGCTTCTGTTCAGATTTCAGAAATCAACATAAAGTCCGATTTCTCCATTCTTTTTTCTTACTGGGACCAAATTGGCCACCCATTCAAAATACCTCAAAGGAAGGATAATTTTTTCATCCAAAAGCTTTTTTACCTCTTTCTTCATGACAGGCAGCAACATACGATTGATTTGCCTCAAATTTTGCCTGAAGGGTTTGGTGTCTTCTTTTAATGGAATCATGTGCTCTATAATTCTTGTGTCATAAGTTATGAGATCTTCATAAGTCCAAGCGAATACATCAGCAAATTCCTTCAACAACTTAGTATATTCTTCCCTCTTCTCTTTCGATAGGCTACTTGAAAATTTAACGTATTTTGGATTCTTTTCGGTGCCCAAATTGCACTTAGTTATATCAGAATCATCAATAGATACCTTCCCTTTCACTACCACATCATTCCTGTCAAATAATCTTTCCAAAGGAACTAATCCTTTTGGAATATGATTGCTAGGTAGCTGCACAATATGATGATTAGTAATTTTATTGAGGAAAACATCATCATGAGGAGTAATTTATGAATCATGATCCTGATGAATGTGTAATGCAGAAAACTCATCAACAGTCTCGAGAAAAATTTTAATTTCTAAATCATCTTCGAACACCTTCCAATATTTTACATTGTCTGGTATATAAGGCCTATATTTGACTTCTACATCATACTTGATCTTGGGTGGTATAGGAATTCTGAAGTTGCTTGCTGATACATCCAAAGAATCAGACATGGCATTCTCTTCTCTAGGAATGAATGATATGTTAAAAGAAGAGAAAAAACTGCCCACCAAGTCCCATACTTCATTTCTATGAGATCTCAGCCTAGGGTGCTTTGTTTGATAAATATTTTTAATCTGATGGACTATTAATTCAACATTCCCAAATACTGATAGCTCTTCTATCCCCATATCTTTAGCATCCCTTAACCCCCAGACAAGGGATTCATACTCTGCCACATTATTAGTAGTCTCAAATTCTAGTTTATATGACAAAGATATAGTTTCTTGAGTTGGTGAGAAAAAGACCACCCCAGCACCAACACCTTCCTTAGAAGAGTCTCCATCAAAGAACATCTTCCATACATAAGTGGTTAGAGGAGGCTCCTCAGAAAAGGTAATGGACTATTTTCTGATTTCTAAAGGGGCTTCAGGAGCGTCAGTGAGCTGAAAAATGCTAGATCCTAGATCTGTATCAAAAGAAAAAACTAGGTGATTTATGGGGTTGGCTTCATCACTAATGATGTAAGTTGTTATCACTGAAATTTCATCCGCACATGGCAACCAGAACTCAACATCATCAAACAGTAATGAAGTCATTCATGGCACTACATTTATTTCACAACATTCCAAAAAGGTAAGAAACTATACAAAATAGTGAAAAATTGAAGAGCGCTTTACAGAAGTTGGCCGCACACGCACATGCGCGGAACAAAAATATACCATGCGCGAATACGCACACGATGCACGGTTATTATTGCAAAAATCTGTGCACCTGCTAAACGACGCATTTATTGAAGCAGTCAGCCTCCCAACCACTTATGGATCAGCTCCCAAGCCGATTTGACCCTCAAATCTGAGCTGAATCCGCATGGTAGGCTGGTCAAAGACCTAATAAATCCCTAAAGAGCCTCTTTTCACACTACAAAGGAGTTACACAATAACCCAATGAAATGTTATAAAAAGCCATGAAGAAACCTCATTTTCTCAAGGAATTTCATGCAATGTTATGCTTCCTATATTGTTTTAAGGACTCCATCCTTGACAAGATCACTTTGGCACCATTTCATTGAGAAATCCACCTCTCCATTAAGTGGATTTGCAAAGGAGTTCTTTCATCACCATTTTTATTTTTCTTGTTGTAAGGAGAGAAAGTTTGTGAGGGTCCAAGAGCCTTCCTTTGGAGGAAGAAGGGACTCATAGTCCCCTTTCTTCATCGTGCTTTGATTTCATCAATAGATCAACCTAAAAACATTGGTGATATTGATCTTTTTGTGTTTGTTATCTCTATACCCATATGCTTATGATTTTAGTTTGTATTAGTTTAATTCTTGCTTATAGTTTTGTTTTTCTTTCTCTAACTCTTTCCTCTATAGCTATCATGCTCAGCAAGACCCAACTGGGCATGTAAGCACCTCCTATTTTCTCACCAAGGTGACGAAAAGGGTGCAAACAGATTGGCGACTCCACTAGGGATAGGTATCAAATTCCTCCCTCATTTGGGTTTATTTTTCTCTTCTTTTAGTTTTCTTAACTTGCAGGTGCACAAACTGGCCTCTGCCGACCTGCTAACCAGTCAATTCATAAGAGAATTGGGAGAATTCCATTTGAATTTTCTCTCTCGACCATTTGTTACAGGTGCGTGGGTATTATACCCCACAGACGTGCATCGTGCATGCATGCGCTTTAACCACAGCCTTTCTCTGCGCGCATGTGCTTTCAGACTCATCTTTGTTTGCACGCCTATGCTCTGTGTGCCTCTGTCTGCACTAGAGGCCGCACATTTGAACAAAATTTCACATTGTAAGTTTTTTGGATGTGGGGAAGGCCATCTGCCTTCTCAAAAATGATGTCAAAAATGTTTTAAAGTCACATTACACTTAGTCCCCTCATCATATAAAGGGGTTAGTCTAAAAACACATATAGGCACTTAGGAGGATAAAAATCAATTTCCCTTCTTTTCTTTTTGCCACATGGATGGCTTGTTTGGACTTACAATCTAAAGTGAACATCAATTTTAATCACATCTAAACTTACATTGGGACTAGAAATTGAAGTAACAATCGTTGAGTATGCTCTTCTCTCGAGCCTCCAAGTGATCTTGAGAATCAGAAAAAGATTGTGAAAACAATATCATCTCCCTTAACAAAGTTTAAAACCTTTAGGAGAGGACAAAGACCCTTCTTGGGACCCCTCTTAGATTTATTTTCCAACACATTTTAACTTGTAACGGTCCCATACATGCCCACATGCTACAAAGATAGGATAGTGTTTGAAATTGTTGCTTTCTTAGATCAAAACACTAGGAGAGTTTAAAGGTTGGTAACGGGCCCATACATGCCCACATGTTCAATCTAGGATAGTTTCATTCTTTTTCTAGATTACATCACAATAGGGAGGTAAAAGATAGTAACGGACCCACATGTCCACATGCTAGCTTCCTAGGGATTTTGAATTCCGCAAGGTTGTACCAAAGACATCTAGCTAATTAGGTAATCACACTCTTGTAAGGACCAAGCGAAGTCCACATGTAGCAAGGTGACATCTAATCAACTAAAATTTTCCACACTTTCACTCACACACAAAAATCACTTCTCACTCACATATCTTCTTCTTGAAACGTGGAGGTCTGAGTAAGTTTCCTCCAAAGGGATCCCGAAAATACCCCATCTTTTCTTGACAGGACTATCCACTCCCATTTTTAATCAAACGAGGTTGGTCTTCACCCCCATCCTCACAAAACAACTTCATCTAAAATCTTTCTAAAAAATCACTAAGTTTTCCTCCACAAGAGGTGCCAAAATAAATTTTTTAGTCTAGGTAGGATTTCGGGGATAGACATCCAAATAACTCCCTGTTATCTGGTTCTCACATTTTCAAAACATAGAGGTTGTCAAATAGGGAACTTAAATCCTCCAAGTCAAGTGTTCCAATCACCATAAGGCAGGGAGATACCCGTGAAGGGTTGAAGGCCGAGGTTCGGTTGTTCTGTGCGTCCCCCCTTGAGGCACCCACCTCTTGGACAGGATCCAGCCCGTGACCCATTTCTTAGGCCAAAAATCTAAATGCCGCACTTTGACCGAGGTACCTAGTGACCAACTGTAGGAAATCTACCCAGGTGGCAATTGTGGGCTGCAATTGCACCTTGATTGGATTTTGTGTGGCTATTGGGAAATATCGCTAGCTCTTTCGGGATATGCCCCCTTTACCCCTCATTATAACCAATTATTTCATCCTTCACTAGTTTCTCTTCCGGTGACTTCAGACCCCACTGTTGAGTACTATTGGAAGGTCCAGTGCTATTTGAGAGGAAGGACGTTACGTCTTCTAGGACACGAGTATTTTCTTTCTTTTGATTCCCCCCATGTGGACAAAACCAACTTACCCATATATATGCTTCTTTTATATATGATGCACATCTGATTACAGTTTGGTTTAGATATATATATTGTGTAAACAGTCATAGCAAAGACTCTTGTTTCTATATTACTCTCACCACTTTTTGCACATATTCACACAGCTAGTCTGGCATCATAGGGGAACCATAGAACCCCCGTCGTTCACGATGCTTTCTCAACATCCCTCCTATCTTAGGGGGAGTATCTGGTCATGCCCGCTCATCGACACCTCCTTCACACACTCCTGTGAGTGCTACTATCTTAGGATCAACTTTGCTTGGTTCTACATTACTTGGGTCAACTTCCCAAGGTCATTCGTTCACTCGCTCTCCTTTACACGGAAGCGGGGGACCCACTTCCTCTCAAGGAGGGAGCACCAACCTACCTAGTCCCCATCAAGGGTCAGGTTCACAACACACCATGGCCGGAGCTAACCCTCCCCCCCCACTACAGATGCCATATTTGGCCTCTCTCAACATACCGGATCTCACCAAACTCACCAATGATCCGATATTGAATGATGCCACATGGCATGCAATGCCAACAAAACTTCCTTCAGACATACCAAAATTTGAAGGGAAGGAAGGGGATGACCCCACCAACCATGTCATGACCTTTCATATATGGTGCTCTTCCAATAGCATTATGGACGATTCCATCAGACTGCGATTATTTCAACACACACTCACTGTTCCATCAGCCAAATGGTATGTCGAAGAAAAATCAGGGTCCCATTCGACCTTTGAGTCGTTGGCCAAAGAATTCTTGACCTTCTTCCAATTACCCATCTTCCATGACAATGGTCTAGAACTACTGTCTAACTTCAAACAAACCTCAACCACACACATCGCTGACCACATTCATGAGTAGCGTAGGCGACGTAGTTTGTGTAAAGCAGAAACCACCAAGTAACAATGTCTCGACTGGTTTCTTAGATCACTTGTCTCTCTCCTTGGTAAGGATGTAGCTTCTACCTTCCCTCAATCCGAAGAGGAAGCCATCAGTAAGGCCCAACAGTATGATCTCATCTATGCACAGTCAGGGTACTTATATATAGTACTTCCTGATCTCCCAAAACCTGTGCCATTTGGCCAAGACAAACCTGGGATGTCTCACTCAGCAGACGGATTCATAGGTGCCACCACACACCATGGTCCACAACCCCAACCACAACCGATGTATGGAACACCTCAATGCCCGCCAGCATATGGGGGCACTCCTTATTACCCCCGACCCCCTTATCAACAGCCATACCCTATTGTTATACCTCCACCCATCAGTGGACCACCACCGGCACCTCCCATACATCCACCTATCCCCACAAACAGTGGTACTCCCTCAACATCAGCTTATAGTACTAGTGAAAGAAATATGCCTTCATATGTACCTTATGGATTGGTACCACCACAAAATCCATATTTCCCATTTGCTAGTCCTCCACAACCCATGGCTCCCCCACATCCACATGTGGGGGTGAATTTTGTTCAACCTTCTGCTGCTCAACAATACCAAAATTTTGAATAGTTGAATACAGCCAATCCAACTCATCCATCGAACAATGCCAAGAAGAAAGGATGGAACAGGAATAACAAAAACCTTGGTCAAGGAGAGAATCAACCCCCACAACACCAACCCACTGGGGGCAATCAGAACCAAGGGAACCAAAACCCCCAAGGGGGAAATAATAACAAATTCCAAGGGAGAAATAACGTTAAAACCATTTTCCCTTGTGCTATTTGTGGTGAGTTCGGTCATTACACTCACCATTGCCCCCAGATCGCTAATTTCAAATGGTTGAAAGACTCCAGTAGTCTTCCCCATTCTCCTGCACAAACTGCCCCTCAACAGGCACCACAACAATACGTGCAACAACCCCCTCCCGCCGTGCTACAAAATCCTATTCCACATCAAGGTGTGATAAACACCCAACAGGACACACATCATCCTCCTCCTCAGGTGGGACAATACCACAACCCCAACAATCCAGCAGAGCGTACAATTCTCCTCAGTAGTGAGGAAGAAATTCTTCTACAAACGCGTAATTGTCAGTATCATACACCCGCCGAGTCTACTCCCATCTCTCCATAGATAAACCCTACACCGACGGGACCCCCATTGGCGATCCCTCTCCCTTCCGTCGAACCACCACTACACATCCCACGCATCCCCTTGCGCAGGAATGTCTACAACCCACAGGCTAGGGCGGCTCATAACTATAGTTTGGTAGACGACTTAGCACAATCCCCAGCTACCATGTCAATATTGGAAGTCATCCAGACTTGTCCTACGCAGCAGAAATATTTACTTTCCGCCTTGGGGGTAGTCGACCCTGCAGATACTCAACTCGTCACCTTTGATCTTGATAGAGGAGAACCTCGTCTTCCCACCTTGTTCGCTTTTCAAATACCAGTAAAAATACGGAACATCACAGTTCATCGATGTATCATTGATGAAGGTGCATCCACATGCATTATGTCCAAAACAGTATGGCAGAAACTTGGTTCCCCAAAACTCATACCCTCTACCATCACATTACGAGCCTATGATGGACGACCATCCTCTCCTGAAGGGCTCTTCCAAAATTTCCCCTTTGAACTCGGGGGCAAGACTATTCTCATAGACATCGAAGTTATCGACGCCCTGCTCGATTATAATATCTTGTTCGGTCGTAGCTACATGTACACTATGAAGGCAGTTGCATCTTTTGTCTTTCGGACAATGATGTTTCCCCACAATGGGAAGATCGTGACCATCAACCAAGTCTCACATTATGAGCCTAACCCATCTGCCAACCTCGATAACATTCTTTCTCTCATCCAGACCAACCAATATGCATATCCACTCATCGAGATGGGTCCTGGGATTTTTAAAGATCCATCCTTGTTAGGGATGTACCATGGAGCACCACCACTCCTTTATCCTACTAATCAAGTATGCGTCATCTCATCTAATGGAACTCACATAGAGGATACTCTTCCTCCTCAGGAGGCTTCAGTCATTCCTGACGTCCTATTAGTCGCAGAGCCACTCCCACTGGAGCCTCCTGCACACTCATCGACCCCAACAGTCCACGAATCCACATCCCCTCAGGGGCATAGTCCCGTTTGGGAAACAGTTCCCCAACCCCTCACTCAAATTCCCTTCTTTTACCCCCCACCAGGTATAGAATATTTTCAGGTAGCCGCAATGCTCACACTACCCAATATGGTGTTAGAAATCCCAGTGTGGTATTTATACCCACCTGAGATGGTCCCTCAACCATCCCTTCCCCCACAGGAAGGCCTCCCCATGACGATTCATGTCCTTACCCCCACGACCCCCATACTCACTAACCCCCCTGCTACAGCTAGGGGCAGGAGAAAGAAGAAGGAGCCCACCAATTCCCTTCCTCCCCGCATCCCACCACCTTGCGCACTATGTGAAAAAGAGGGCCACCAAACCAACAATTGTCCATCACTACCTGAATTACGAAATTTGATCTCCCCCAATCAAACTCCCACACCACCCGTCACTACTTCTAATCCCACTACTACCACCAACCCTTCCAGTAGTAAAGGGTTGAGGACCAAATATGCTTGTGCTATCTGCTCAGAGTACGACCATTATACCCATCATTGCCTAGCACTGCCACGCTTCCGGCAAACATTGGCCGCTGTATGCCAGAACTTCCAGAACAACCCACGCCCTGCTACGTCCTCTCCAACAAATATCACTGACATCTGTTATGTCACCACTTCAGTCAATGAACGCATGAGATGCCCTTTCTCTCTCTACGATTCATTAGCTCATTTTACATACCATTGTCCTATAATCCTTGAATATAGGCAACGCCAATTGGCCTTGCATCACCAACCCACAGAGGCGACCATTGACCTTACCTCATCACTAGCGGATATGCATGTCATTTCTCCTGAGCCCGAGGCACTCCCCACACCTCCATGGTTCTTCAATGACGTCTTTGAGGATTTACCCCACCCCCCCCACCAACTCTCCTGCTCATTCCCCTACGGACATTCTTCACCCAACCACCACGGGTACCCCTCAATACTTCAATATATGGTTTATGTTGAGTGAACCCTCACCATATCCTAGCATTTCTCCCTCTTCTTCTTCATCAGGGGGAAATCACACTATCACATAGATCACTCCTCATGATCCCTTATATTCTCGTCGTTTCCAATGCGACGAGGAAATACTGGAAGAGCTACACCACCCAGCCTCTCCCTGGGATGCACTACATCACCGTGCACTCTTCTTTCCACAGGAAGCCCTCATACCTCCTAACCAAAACCTCATTTACGCGGTCGAAACCAAAGATTTTATCCCATCTTTGCCTATAGATTGGTTCAACAATCCCATTCCCACCCCCGACGCTTTCGAAGAAGGTAATATGGCCAACATTTCCCCCACCATCAAAATTGACATTTCCATTAAAAATGGCATCGTCGAAGAAATCATAATAGGAGTTGCTTGCACTCCTCAGGAAATCGTCGCATATAAAGCCCTCTTCCAGGAATATAGGGATATTTTCGCCTGGTCATACAAAGAAATGCCTGGCCTCAATCCCTCTATTGTCGAGCATTGCATCGACACCTGTCCTGACTTCACACCATTTCACCAGAAATAGCGGCTGCTACACCCATCTAAAGCCGCGACTATCAAAGCTGAAATTGACAAATTACATATGGCCGGGTTTATTTACCCCATCGCTTATACTTCATGGGTTTCCAACCCTGTACCCGTCGACAAAAAATAGGGCATTATCCGTGTTTTCACCGACTTTCACGATCTCAATAACGCATGTCCAAAAGACAACTTTCCAATGCCTTTCATCGATCAAATTATCGACGATTGTGCCGGCCACGAGGCTCTCTCCTTTATGGATGGATTCTCTGGATATAACCAAATTCAAATTCACCCAACCGATCAATATAAAACCGCATTCATTACCCCATGGGGTAATTTTGCATATCATGTCATGCCTTTCAGTTTAAAAAATGTTGGTGCAACTTTCCAGCGGGCGATGACATACATCTTTCACGATCTGGCTGAAATCATCCTCGCCTACTTGGACGGCCTCACAGCTCGATCCAAGAAACGCACCCAGCATCTCGATGATTTACAAATCATCTTTCAACGGTGTCGCCAGTACAACATCCTCTTGAATCCTCTCAAGTGTGTGTTTTGCGTCACCGCAGCGTGCCTCCTCGGTTTTATTGTTTCCCAAAGCGATATTACCGTGGACCCCCTCAAAGTCAAAGCTATCACCGAAATTCCACCTCCTTGGAATTCACGACAACTTCAAAGTCTACAGGGAAAAGCTAACTTTCTTAGACGCTTTGTTCCTGATTACGTCATACACACATGGTTTCCTATGCTTACTACATCACGACATTCCTTTTCAGTGGGACGACTATGCCCAATAGTCATTTGACGATCTTAAAACAACACTTTCAAATGCACCTTTAATTAGTGCACCTGACTATAATCACGACTATATCTTCTACGTATCAGCATCAGCTGTATCAGTAGCCGGCATCCTCATCCAGCTCGGTGATGAAAATCGTGAACACATCATTTACTACATTACTAAGAACCTCTCAGGACCACCCTTGAAGTATAAACACGAAGAGAAACTTGCTCTTGTAGTTCTCCTTGTAGTCCAGAAACTGCGCCATCACATTCTGCTTCACACCACAAAATTTGTCACAGATTCCAACCCTATGCAATACTTTCTCAGTCGTCACCAAGTTAATGGAAAATTCGCTCAATGGATCATTATCCTTCAGGAATACGACCTCGAGTTCTCAACACCTAAGAGTAAGAAGGCCCTCGTTCTCGCCGAACTTGTCATGACCCTCCCCTCTGACACCATCAGTGCCCCCGTCAATACCGACTTTCCCGACGAACATCTTTTTTATATCACTTCGGATGATCCTTGGTATGGTGACCTCCTCATCTACCTCCAAACTCAAAAGTTCAGTAACCACATTTCACGAGATGATCGACGACGTATTCTCCATCAGGCCCCCCGCTATCTCCTCATTGGAGACATCCTATACCAGCGGGGAGTTGACACCATTCTTCGTTGTTGCCTGACTATTGACGAGGCCAACAGAGTCTTAAACGACTGCCACAGTGGTGCATGTTGGGGCCATCTTTCAGGTATATCCACGACTCAAAATATTATCCAAGCCGGTTACTTTTGGCCTACCATGTTTCATGATTGCATTCATGCCGTGAAATGATGTGAGCAATGTTAGCTCTATGCCAACAAAGCCCGAGCTGCCCCCACTCTTCTTCACCCTGACATTACTGCTAGTCCCTTTTTTAAATGGGGCATCGACTTTATGACTTGTAATCCCGCCTCCAACAATGGTCACAAATACATTGTTGTCGCCGTTGATTACTTCACCAAATGGGCCGAAGCTATGCCCACTTTCAGCAACACCACTGACACTGCAGCGCATTTTTTCTTTAACCACGTCATATCCTGCTTTGGAGTACCCCTTCAACTAGTTTCCGACCACGGGAAACACTTCGAGAATGAGATCTTTGTCAAACTCTCCTCTCAGTTAGGCTTCTCTCACGAGTTTTCCTCACCATATTACCCTCAGTCAAACGGACAGGTCGAGGCAGTGAACAAAGTCCTCAAGACCATGTTATAGTGCATGGTTAATAAACATAAAACCAATTGGCATTATATGTTATTTTCCATGCTATGGGCTTATCGAACGACAGTAAATACCGCTACTAGTTTCACGCCATTCCATTTAGTCCATGGGGTTGAGGCAACTCTTCCCATCGAGTGCGAAATTCCCACCTTACACACCGCAATTGAGCTATTACATGACACTGCTCCAATGGAGAAGCGCTTGCTGAACTTGGAGTCTCTGGATGAAGATCGTCGATCTTCCTTACTAAACAATGAGGCAGCTAAAAAATGATCCAAGGCTACCTTTGATCGCCATGTCAACCTTCGATCATTCCGCGAAGGCGACCTTGTCCTAGCTTATGATATCGCTCATGATACCTTTGGCCATGACAAATTCGAATCACTCTAGCATGGCCCTTACATTATCCAACATTGCCTCACCAAAGGCGCATACATCCTGGCCTCTCTTGAAGGCCTCTCTCTCAAAGAACCCGTCAACGGGTTGTATCTCAAGAAATTTTATGCTTAAAAGTAGTCATTCTACTTTAGGTTATTTCTTTTCTAGTGTTTTTAATCTTTTTTCTCCTCCCCTCTTGTATAAACTATCCTTTGTGCTATTGACAGATGCTTCCTCCACCAGCTTACCACATCGGTTACGCTGACGGTGCCA
The DNA here is from genome assembly GCA_009831015.1 of Picea engelmannii. Taxonomy (NCBI): domain Eukaryota; kingdom Viridiplantae; phylum Streptophyta; class Pinopsida; order Pinales; family Pinaceae; genus Picea; species Picea engelmannii. Next base: position 35,003 of record ML830678.1, on the reverse strand, counting down.
GCCATTGGACACAAAATCTCGCTTCGACTGCTTGGGCTCTCTACACCCCCTCACATGAAATGCTGCATTCAAGCGGCATATGTTTGGGACCAGCAACCAACAACCAAGACAAATACACTGATGTCATTGGCCTCCTGGCTGACGCCCAGCGTCATCATATTCGTCACCTTAGCGTCTTCCTCGATTCTCAACTAGTCGTTCTCCAGCTCAACAATGTATACCGTGTATGCAATTCGTGCCTCTTTCGCAAATACCTGCAGGTTAGACTGTTATCTTGACATTTTGATTCCATTACATTTACACATATTCCAAGATAGTTGAATCAAACAACAGATCAACTAGCTAACATAGTGTTAGATTGGCATATATCACATCAAGCTACACATACATAAACATATCACAAATCCTGTCATAGCATATATATAGAATAGACCTCATCAAAAGAAAAAAACACATGTAGACAACATCAGGATATCAAAAAGGTATACTCATGTATATATATATATATATATATATATATATATATCAAGGGCCATCATTCCATCCGAATGTTTACATACAAAAATACACGGGTCCGCAGGCCAACACAACACCTCGGTACAAAAAATCGGCTCACCAGCCTATATACAACAAAAACATATACATCATGGTGCATCTATCGCACCCCCACCCGCTCCTCCCTCAGGAAGAGGTGGTGGCCCACCACCACCTGCCCCAGGAGGTGGTGGACCACCCACAGGACCCTCCTGCCCCGGTGGCAGGCATCCACTCGTCATCACCGCAAGCACTGCTACTCGCCGCATTATGGCCCGCCATGGTGGCGTAACCCCCACACACTGCTCCAGGAATCTCTCATATTGTATACGAGTCCACATGCCCTCAGGCACATCCTACAACACCGTCTCCAAATGACGACGTATGTCATCATAATCCACTCCGGCCGCCGCCGGAGGAGCGTGTGATGGCCCCGCACCTGGTTCATCGAACCGGTGCCTCCTCACTGCCCTCTCGGGCTCAACAGGTCACCCCGTGGCATCCTCCCACTGACATCTCTCCCCCTACAGTCATCTCTCCAGCTCTCAATGAGTCGGTGCTCTCTACATCTCCACCTCGTGCTCGCGAGGTGCCACATCTGCACATGCACAAAACAACCAAAAACATATGGTATCAACAGCTATATCATACACATATGGATTTATATCTCAAAAGAAAACATAAATAAAAAAACATACACAATACTAAACATACCTCAATGGTCAAACACCTCCCCCGGAGGCAGCATCATGTTCGGGTCACCCCGGAAGTCAACCCCAGCATAGGGGTACCGAAGTACTACCTACAGCATCTGCCACCATATCCGTGCCGCCTCTGTCAAAAATAAGTGACCACCTTCGCCACCACCATGGAAAACCAAAACTGTCAACCACTGCCTCAATTGCGACTCTCGTGCCCCCGGAATCTCCAGCAGAACCCTCGGGCGCAGCATCGACACCCTCTCCAAAAACCAGGCCACTAGGATGGACCCAAAAGAAAACTCTCCTCCATCAGTAAACCGATAGTGGTCCAACTGTGCCACCATCCTAGCATGAAGCATCAGTCCCCAAGCAAACTTCTCCCCATCCAACACTCTCTCCAGCACCAACAGATGGCCACCACTAATCCGTTGGGTCGCCAGTGACTCGTATACTCGTACAATCATCACCGCTATATAGCGATGAGCTAGGGAGTCTATAGTACTGATGCTCACCACAGTCCCAGACATAAAGTATTGACCTGAGCAGTATCGCTGGCCAATCATGGCCAGGGTTGTATCCCTAGGCAGCACCGGCTCTGCCGGTAGGGGCGTTCCCCGAAATGGGAGCCCAGTGAGAAAATAAATATCCTCCAACGCAGTGAAGGGGATCTACTCTCCTCGCACGAGGAAGTAGTGCAGCTCCAGACTCCACATCCGGATCAAGAACTGCAACAAATACTCCTGTGCCCATATCAACGGGCACTCAAAAAACTTTAGCAACCCACAGGTTTCCAAAGTCGCCCGCATGCCAGGCCCCTCAATGGCCACAACATCTTGCAACTGGACCCAGTCTCGCTCTCGCCACCACACTGGCATCATTACTACTGGCCACCTGCAAACAACACAAAGTCCTATATCAGCTCAGATAACCATCAATAACATCAAACAAACTTGTTTTTTACCCTTCAAACCTTGCCTCCTAGGCGCGATTTTTGTTCCCACAGGCGCACACACATGCGCGCCTGTTCAACACACAGGCGTGCATATATGCGCGCATGTACATCGAACAGGTGCACCTTAATGCACGTCTATTTACTTCAAAGGTGCACTCTTAAGCATGTCTGTTTACCATACAGACACGCACCAGTGCGCGCCTGTCAAACCTACAGGCGCGCACTGATGCGCGCCTATTCACAACACAGGCGCACCCTTCTGGCGCACCTTAAATTCCCCCTACCGCACGCCCATGTGCATATATTCGGTGTACAGGCACGCACGTATGCGTTCCTTTCACCGAATCACCCGCACATGTTGGCCCACACCCCATAAAAAACCCCCTAAATACCCCTGTACGACCCTCTGTACAAACCCTACCCAAAAATTGAAAACCTATTTCTATGTAGGATGATCAGACCACTAACCTGATACTCGCAGAATGTCGATCGGATGCCTTGTCCTCCCCGAATCTCCAAATCTCCTCTGAAAACTTCTCATCCAGTCACTATTGCAGCAGGTACAAATGAGGTGGCAATGTGGGCCCTACAACTATATATAGGCCTTTTGCCAAAATTCCACTCACCATTCTGGGAGCCCAAGGTGTTCATTTTTCAAACCATCTTCAGCCACGGGATCAGCATCCCGTCACCTACATCATAGCAGTCCCTGGGTCACTTTTCATCATGAGCCCCCGGGGCACCTTTTTTCATATCATGGTCAGGTACGCACATGCATAGTCACATTTATCAAATACATGCTCATATTTTAGATTGTCTTCAAATATTGTTCACTTTGGGTATTTGGTTGTCATGTGTGTAGGTACTTGCTCATCATTCATCAACACCACCCCTTCAGGTATATACTCAACACTGGCATGTAGTCTTGCCCACTGTATCGCATTCACATTTCCAGTCACACCCTCTGATATTGGCCTCTAGGATCCCCCTTTCCGGCTCTGTAGTACCCACACCTCCATTTGCACCTTCGGTATTGTCACCCGGTAGCATTCTCACCCACATGAGTTGCCCCATTCATAGCACCTTTTGACACTTTTTGACACTCATGTTGTTCTTCATTACCCTTTAGGGATGGGAGTCCCGATAGTCTTTCAAACATGTCGTGAATCAGCCACATACTCCTTCTCCTCATTTTGCTAGCTTTCCCACATGGACTCCCAGATTATCTCTGTACGGTTCTATATTTTACCTATGCCTCCACAGTATCAGGAACCCTCCATTTCATCCACAATCAGTTTGCCCATTTGCGAACCTATCCTCATTTCACCTACCTCATACAGAAACTCACCAATGGGGCCCCCACCCTTCATCATTTTTCCAAGAAAATTATTCCCTCCTGGGGGCACGCATTTCACACTGGGGCACCCGTTTCTGTATTTGTACATTTCTCCCCAAATTATTCATTATTTATTGTACAAACACCTTTATTTCCAGTCATTACATTTTCTTTTGTCGTCACCGTTGGCGACTTGCTTCCTTTTGGCCACATGCAACCCATGTCACTCTTGGTTGGAGCATTACTTATCATCTACCCTTGCCGGCATCGTCCATATCTTCAGAGTACTCCACAGGTCACTTACCTCTACCCTCTGAATTTTTTCACCTTGTCCTGCCTCTGGCACAACTTATCACCAGTCTTGTAGTTCCCTGGACACTTGACCTTGTTACAACGGTTGTGGCCACTTTTTATCTCATACATCCTCCAACCAAGGGTAGTCTTGAGTCTTCCCAATTCTTGACTTCGTCCATGTACCTCTGCCACTTCCTCACCTCAGTAGATTCCATGAAGCTCCTTGCTTATGGGAGTCGCGTTCCCCTTTTGTTGACATCAGCATAATTTTCTGGAAGGGTGATAGTATCTTGATTATCATTCTCCATTCAATGAGAGATCTCGGACGGCACAGGGTGAAACATCATTGCTCCCTGCTGTCGTTGGCCCCCATAACATTCGACGCCAACACTTTCTCATTTTATGGTGGGTCTTACTTTGTGACTATTGCAGTTATTTTTATCATTTTTCGAAGACCTCTAAACTTGGTAGGGCCATCAATACCCGCATCATCGCTGATACTTATTTTTCGCGATCATTGCCTATTATTCAGAGTATGTTCCTTTGCAGAATTGTCTTCTTCCTTTATCATCACCGCCCCTGAGGGCACTGCAGTTGTCTACACCAACACTTTAGTCATCTTTTTTCAGAGTTACATAACACGAGCATGGGGCATGCCCACCTCGTTTGTACACAGTTTTCTATTTTGTTTTTCACAACTCACAGAAGGTCGGGTCCTACCGGTTCCTTTTTTCTCCAACGGATCACTCTGAATGATCCCACTATTTCTCTATCTTACAACAACATTCTCAGTAGAAGAAACATTGATGGACTTCGTCTATACATATGCTCCTAACCTCATCCATCAGGGGGAATCTGTTATCACTGAAATTTCATCCGCACATGGCAACCAAAACTCAGCATCATCAAACAGTAATGAAGTCATTCATGGTACTGAATTTATTTCACAGCATTCCAAAAAGGTCAAAACTATACAAAATAGTGAAAAATTGAAGAGCGCTTTACAAAAGTTGGGCGCGCGCGCACATGCGTGAAACAGAAACATACCATGCGTGCATACGTGCCCGATGTGCGGTTGTTATCGCAAAAAGCCACGCACCTGCTAAACGACGCATTTATTGAAGTGGTCGGCCTCCCAACCACTTATGTATCATCTCCCAAGCCGATTTGACCCTCAAATCTGAGCTGAATCCGCATGGTAGGCTGGTCAAAGACCTAATAAATCCCTAAAGAGCCTCTTTTCACACTACAAAGGAGTTACACAATAACCCAATGCAATGCTATAAAAAGCCATGAAGAAACCTCATTTTCTCAAGGAATTTCATGCAATGTTATGCTGCCTATATTGTTTTAAGGACTCCATCCTTGACAAGATCACTTTGGCACCATTTCATTGAGAAATCCACCTCTCCATTAAGTGGATTTGCAAAGGAGTTCTTTCATCAGCATTTTTATTTTTCTTGTTGTAAGGAGAGAAAGTTTGTGAGGGTCCAAGAGCCTTCCTTTGGAGGAAGAAGGGACTCATAGTCCCCTTTCTTCATTGTTCTTTGATTTCATCAATAGATCAGCCTAAAAACATTGGTGATATT
>ML830678.1:11491-27289 GCA_009831015.1 Picea engelmannii | reverse complement strand
CATTCCTTTTACATCTCATATTATATATACTAGTATTTTCTTTTTCTTTCTCTCCCTTACTTAACTCATTAATTTGAATATCCATCAAGGATTGTTCAAAAGAGGATTGAGTCAAGTGTGGGGATGGGGATGTATCACCTAAGAAGTGAATCTCAGGATCAACTTCTATCTCCTCTTCTTCTTTATCAACAACCAAATTGTTTTGGAAAGGAGCTTGTACCCTCTGATCATCTCTTTCTCTATTTCTGGGATCTCTGGGAAGGATTTGGGGAGCATTATTTGGTCTCCTGAAGTTACCTCTATTTTCATTATTTTGAGCATTTTTATATGTCTATCTCCCTTCTGATTTTAACTTCTCAATCTCAGTAGAAAGAGATTTTACTAATTTGGTCAACTCATCTACTTGACAATGGACAACAAAAGAATCAGAAGTTGAAGCTTTAGCTCTATTTTTCCTCCTATCTCTATCATATTTCCAGCTGAGCTTATTTGATGCCACTATATTGGATTCTACCTCCAAGGCAACATCTTGCATATGAACTAAGGAAGGTGATCTTGTTTCTCTCAAGAGGATGCATAACTCAAGGTCAAATGCACTGGCATAAGTGATTTTTGCATAGGTTTTACTGGGTTTAATCTCATCAGGGATCTTGTTGTACATTTTGTTAAATCTTTTAGAAAAGTCGAAGACATACTCTCCTTATTTCCTTTTTAGGGATCTGAATTCGGTGATGTAGTACAAAAAATCCTTTTTGTCCCCCTAATGCCTTAAGAAGGCTTCATCCAATGATTCAATACCAGTAATAGATTCAGGGGCCAGACCCCTAAACCACTTCCTAGCCTCACCAAAAAGGACTTGGACAAAAACCCTCATCCACACATCCTCATTTTCAATATTTTGGTTATCTGCATAGCTATAGAAAGCAACAAGATGTTCCTCAGTTGTTATATCTTCTTCTCCCGTAAACTTGGGAATGCATTTCAAATAATCTCCAGGAGGGAGAGCATTTACTGGCTACTAGAGGAGTGTATCTTTTAGCCACTATGGCATCCATCCTATTTACAGGGGGTTAACAACTGCCATTTGATTTTGGACTCTTGGCGAACAAGAAGGAGAAGGAGACTTGACTATGTGCAAGTTAGGAGAAGGATGAAAGTATGAAGAGGAGGGGGGGGTAGTTTTCACAATAGAGGGATGAATCTTGGAAGAAGATGGTAAGGTATGAAAATGGGATGAATTTTCCACTTCTTTGGCAGTAAAATTTCTAACAAAAAGAGGTGTATCAAAACCTAAAGTAGGGAAATCTTCAAAACTATCAAGACTAAAACACTTTTCAATGTCAGGGGAAGAGAAAATGCCAATGTTTTCTTCTTTCAATTCAGTTTCAAAGGAAGAGTATTCGACATGAAACTCTTCAAAATCAATTTTCTTAGATACTTCAGCAGAAGGTAAAGAAATATTACTTGATGAAACAACTGGAGTATCAAGAGTGGAATCAGCCAACTGACTAGAAACACTTGTAGCAGCAGCAGAAAAACTTTTTAGAGAAGCTTTTCCCTTCTTTATTATTTTCTCTTGGTCAGCCTCAGATGGAACCAAAGGTAGTTGTGGATTTGATCTCGTATGTCTTCCTTTAAGTGCCAGAGCTTAAACAATGGAGTCTCCAGGTGAAAGATGCAATCTTCAAGTTACTGAGTTCTAATGCACCTTTAGAACTAGTATACTGTGTCGTTCAATCCCAGGAAAAAGTCTTCAAATCGTTCCCCATCAACAATGCCAAGAATGTTAACACTAGGAATCACCTTCAGATTGCATGGAAGGTAAGCCCAATACCCATCAGTTTATATGTGAATGTAAGACTGTTTTAAAGGGTCAAATGGAAAAGGACTCAAAATGATAATGTTCCAACTCAGATAATAGGGCTAGCATGCACCAGCAATCAAGGTCTTGGCTAACTTCAATCAATAATTCAGAGTATGTATGAATAGAGGGAAGACATGAATGAGAGGAATGTAAGGTTTGATGTAAACATCATGTCTACAAAAGCCTAAGGAATAAAGTTTCTTAACACAAGATCTTATTGAACTCAGAAACTATGGAAGCTAAATAAACATCATGATAATATAATGATCAAACATCCACCATAACATCACCACAATCATTCATGTGAATCATGCAAAGAATGAAAATTTAGCATCAAAAGAAAATAAGCTGAAACAGAAGATTATTTATATTAGTCAAAATGTCTTAAGTCCAGTACATAGCCAGATCATAGTCACTTCATCAAAATATTACAGTCTAAGGGAGCCTTGCTCAAACATTCAAACCTACTAAAGCATTTGATCTATCTATTTATAAGAAAAGGGAGGCAACAGTTGGAGGTACGAGATGGCCTCCTTCCCTTGAAAATCTCTAAGAATTTATTTCATCTAACAACTTGGCTAACAACCTATGCTATAAAATAGGAAAATGTTGGTGACTAATCCAACCAAACTTTAAACAGATTTGATTCTCTTTTGTTGCGCAGCTCCTTGTTTTCCATGTGTCTTTCAGGAGCATGTGGTTGTCCTCATCATTCCAATTGTTGTTTCTACAATCTTCTCCATCATCAGCTATCCAAAAAGTTGTTAGTTTTCCCCCACTGAATCCCTGGTGTCAGTTTGTAGCTTATTTAGGTAGCAATTTGAGTGGTACACTTCAAAACTGGACAAGTAGAACAGGTAGCGTCGAACCCTCATATAATTTGTGCAGAATTTTCCCTCTATAATATATTAGGTAGTGAAATTGTGTAGCACCATTGTGATGCATATGTCTAAAAACTTCGTTCTCTACCAGATATTGGGTAGTGAATTTACGTAGCGCCACTGTGCGTCTGTGTGCAAAGTTTAGGCAGTGCTATCAAAAACGCAACAACTTCAATCTTGAACATGTGCAGAGAAAGTAGTGACCTTGCATAGTATTTAAACCCATCATCCTTAGGTAACCTTTCAACACTTCAGGTAGCATACCAGTATAATACCAAAATAGATTATTCCGTAGTGCCAAGGAGCTATGGAATGTCTGCATTTTACTGCTAAGGGAGTTAGCACTTCACAAAACCCCAAAAATTTGAGAATCAACGCTTAAAAGCCTGTATAGGTGGCAAAGATAATATTTTAATATCAGTTAACCCTCACAAAAAAGAAACCATCCTAAAAAATGGGGCTCACCTTTCACCAACTATTTTTTTACCTTGACACTTAACCTCACACTCTTTCTGGTAGAAGGAGGATCTTCATTGGGCACAACAGACTTATTCTTCTTAGCAATGATAGGATAATTCAATGAGGATGTGCTCTCCTTGACTGCTAGTGTCTCTTTCTCAATGTCATCTTCGACCAATACCTGCAAGTTTCTTTGAGCTACTTCATCCTAAAAATGTTGCAACTCTGCCTTGAGTTTTCTGTTCTGAGATTGAAAACCTCTATTCTACCTATAAAGGTTTTGGAGATGCCTATGAAGGGGATGGGCCTTCCTTGCTGCAAACCTTTCCAGGTCAAGGGTATGTTTGTATCCATGCATGAGCTCTTTCATCTGAGCCCTGTGAATCATATCTTATGCTCTAAGATGAGATACCTCCTTCCTAGCATCCCTAAGTTTCCTGATCAATATTTTGAATGTCTGACTGTCAGGTGGAGCAGTGACATACACAGTATCAATATTTTTGTTGTCAGTCTCATCTTCCACCTGCATGGGAATTGCCTTGTCTACCTCATCAAGATTATTAGTGGCTTGGATTTTATCTTTATTTTTATGCACAGGGGATTCTTATTTTCTTTCCACAAGATTTCCAATGCCTTTACCCTTCTTCTTTTGCATAGGGGTTTCTTCTTTTCTTTCCACGGGATTTTCAATGCCTTTACTCTTATTCTTTTTTCACAGGGATTTCTGGTATGGATTTTTCTTCAATAACTTCCCTAGGAATTGATGACCTTGTGAAAGGTCTTATGCCCTTAGTATTGGTTTTTGGAGGAGAAGAGGGGAAGGTGTATCTTATTCCATTTATTGGATGTAGTTTTAGTAGAAGAAGGAATTTCTTCTAACCCTAATGGAGGAGGTGGTGAAACCTCTCTCTGTGGGGAAGGACAAAATTCCTCCTCATTTCCTGTGACCTGTTTGCTGACCTCTGAAACTTGAACAGGGGCTCTACCCTTTCTCTTCCTACTAGTCCATTATTTAACAACACTGGTGGGTGACAAAGGAGTTGCATTTTGTGATTAAGGAGTATATGCTAGATCCAACTTAAAGTGAGAAGCAACAACAAAATTCTCCCCTGAAATCTCTTTCTTAACCAATTCCTCAGAGACTAGCATTCTGATCAATCTAGAGTGGAAAAGGCTAGCATCCACATCCTTATACTTTGATTGAATCCTATCTGACATCTTACCTATGCTCCTTAACAAATAATAGGGAATATTCATTTCAACCTTACCAATAAAATGTAGCAAAAGCCTCACATGGTACTAGTACATTGTGTTAAATCTCTCTCCGCATGTAAAATATCTCTGGATGATCTTCAAAATCCCGTCAAACTATTCAATAAATTGATTCCTTGGCACACCTTTAGATAAATCATTGGCTTGATGTTTAGGTTTAAGGATATCTTTGGCATAGGCTGAACTCAAAGCCATGGCTTTGAATCACTTTTCACCTGTAGTAGGGATTCCTGTTGTAGCTGAGATAGAGGCTTCAGTCACCTCAGATTCCAAATCCCCAACCTTGGTTCTCCTACCATAAAACAGTAATGCAAACCATCTTGTCACCTCTGGATGGCCTCTTTGCATATTCTAGCAGAAAGAGAGGCATCCCACTCTTTGAAAGACATCTCTTGCCATGGGATATGTATCAAAAAGATGCATATCCATAGGTTATGTTCTAACCACCTTGGCCCCTTTATGTGTCTTCTTCATCTGAGGAGTCTACATGGATTATAATGATTGAGAGTGTAGACAATGAGGGGGTTGTTACACATCAATATTACTGAACTAGATAAGTGTCACATGTTCCTCTCAACTATCGTAAGTGTCGCATGTTCCTTGCAACTTTCACAAGTGTCGCAAATGTTGTTCAAACATACTGCCATAATAACGGCACTAAGGAGGCACTTAAAACATATCATACACTTGATTTGGAGGAGGGAAAATGGTTAACTGAAGTCAAGGAACTCTTATCACCTGAAAGGAGCCCTTAAAACAAGGTTTTGAAGGAGAGCGCTCCCCTATGGCATCCTTAGAAGCACTGGTACTCCCCCACAAACTACTGGGGAGCGTTATAACAACAAATCACTTCTCTGAGAGAGCGTTGCCCATCTTTAGAGCATTGGTGCTCCCCTTGAGCCTCTTAGGGACCATTATAGCGCCCTGATTCCCTTTTTGAGGTAGTGGTTTGCCTGTTGAGGAGAATAAGAGGAGGATCTTTCAAGTTTGGAAGGCAGTTGCATTCGAATTCTTGGTTCCATCAAGAGATCCCTGATCCAAGGAGGGAATTCCTCAACTTTTTCTAAAGATAACTCAAGAGGTTAAGCTCCTCTTAACCTATATAAGAAGGCTCTATGGTGATGAAAAGGAGGAAGAATTGCTAGCATGAAACCTATGATCTCATAGGAAACACATAGCCAGTCAAAGGAGAGTGATCAGTGAAGATGCTATCATCCAGGTTGTGGATCTTCCTAGAAAGGGTTAAGGAAAGGGGACTTGACGAATCTATCGCATTTGCATCTATGATTGTAAGTACTGTTGTCGTTGTTCTCATTAATATGACATGCTTGGCCTGTTTATTTCTAGTTTGTGTTTGATTTTACATGAACTTATCGTTGATAGATAGATCCGTTTTCAAGATAATATCAATAGAGTAGGAAGTGGCCGTACTTTGTTTGTCTACAGGACTCATCAAGGAGCAAGAGATTAGAGTTCAACTCGGAGCGTGCAGGGACAAGTGTCAATAAAGAGGTACTTCTATTCTCCTTCCTTCTCATGTATTAGTTTGTATTGATTTGAAAGGAAGTCAGTGTCCACGTTAAGCACTTTCTGTCTTAGAGATTAGGGTCTAGATATTTGAGGCAACCTACCTGTCCGCAGGGAGATTTTCCTACAACAAAAACTGGCGACTCCACTAGGGAGAATTGAACCCAAAATTTTAGTTTTCATTTCTCCTCATTGACCTTGTCTTACCCCTTGAGGGTTTTCAGAACTGGTTCACTCCTTTTTGATTGATATAATGAGCTGATTGACTCCCTACCCCATCACACTCAGCTTGATTGTCGAGACTGAACTGCAGTTTTTTGGATTTTTAATACTTTTAGGAGCTTTCTAAACCTGGCGCCCCTATCCCTATGTCAACAAAGCACCAACACTCCCTGAGCACCTTACATAGAGTGTTATAACACTCCTTGTCCTTGAAAATAGAGCACCAGCCCTCCTTTGGCCAATAAACCTTCTAGAATTGTTTTTTCAGGGTTTTACCTCTGTGTTTCTCTTGCTGGGTCACATTGTGAGTCAATGATTCTTCCTTTCTAGCTTTGACATCTATATTTTTTGAAGAACAAACATCTTGCTGTTTGGATTTTGTAACCTCCTTCACTATTACTGTTGAGTTTTTTCTGTCATTCAGAGTTTGAAACCCATGCATTGTCTTTCTCTCTTTTTGAATGAGCAAAAAACACTGGTGAAGGTCATCACAGGCCTATGGATCTTTTCATTTGATCTTAGTTAAGGTCATTGTTCTTCGACATTTCTTTTGGTGTGAAGTTCTTGATTTTTTTTCCTTGATTGTTTCTTTTCTTTCGCTTCTTGTTTTGATCACAACGAGAGGGTGTATTGTTTGTATGATTCTTGCTCGTATTGGTATGATTTTCATTCATCCAAAAAGATAATTATCAAGATGAGAATTGTTTTGAATTAATCATTATTCATATGCAAACGATAAAAAAAAAGCATCTTCATGATTGATTGTGCATGTTAGAAGGTATCTTAAGAGTTTTAGCATCACATCAGGATTTGATTGAAGAAAAGTTGTTTGAGGGCATTCCGTATTAGTGCTTGTTAGTGAAAAGAACTCTCTCTCTCCCTTAGATAGATGTTCATCGAAAAGAAATGACTGCTTATCATATTTGATGCACTTTTTGGGACTGAGTCAAAATTCCATCCATTTCACTTCCATGCACCCCTTTTGAGTAAAGAACAGCTATAAAATGAACGCTAATTAAAAATTATCTAGAACTTTTTCTTTTCTAAGATCCTCCACCAACAGTAGACTAGGATTAGTACTTTGGATTAGGCTGTGAGCATAACTCTCCAAAGTTTCCAAAACAAACAGTAGCATCCTGAGTTAAGGAGAGTCAAATCCAATTATCGTATAATTCTGCCTGGGATCCCTCTCTCACACAGGGGTTATGCACGAGGTCGCATTCGGGTAAGTTATGGAGATTATCCCTCCGTGGTTTAACTGATTGTGGTGGTCATATCATATTATGGGGATCGCTTAAAGAAAAATCCACAATTACTTCATGGAAGCCTTTTAGTTGATTTTGGGCTCGATACCCTGCTCGTACGTTCGGATCGGACTATCGACTGTTCTCGCCCAGGGGCTGACTACAAATTGGTAACCTTACTGGCCATAATATTTAGGGTCTTACACAAGGTGGCAGTGAAGGGAAGTATCAATGTACCTGGAGCAGACATTGGTCAAACTCACTCGGGCACCTTGGAGGGTAAATCCATAATTACTGCGTGGAAGCTTGCACCAAGGCGTAAGTCCGTTAAGTAGGTTTCCATTGTAAATATTCCACACTACCCCCACCCCTTCTTGACTTGATCACATGAAGTTGGATTTTGTCACCAACTAGTACAGTCATCGAGAGAAGGCCCCGTTTGCTTGGTTGTGATTCTTAGAGTCTATTAGCGTATGTTGTTTCTTTTCGGTAGCTGGCCATATATTTTTTTTTCCGTATCTTTTTTTCCAACATCGACCCTCCATGCCGTTCGCGGAGGCTACAGGGACTTCCTCTAGAAAATATGGAAGGAAACACCCCTTTACCCCCTCATTCTATGGAGGAATCTCTTCAAAAAAGCGAGGTTCAAGACACTACCACTTCCCAGGAAGAAGTTCCCACTCCTTTAGAGAATTTTTGAATTGTTTCAGAGTCTCCGAAAGCTTTCTGCATTCTGGAGGGATATGCACGACGTGTCCTCCAACTGAATTCCATTGGTGAATTTGTCGTCGTCAATCCTTATGACATCCCGACTGGGTCTCATCAAAACCCTTTAGCTGATGACTCTTTTTGGACCGCAGACATTGTTCGGAGTCCATTGCTCATGGTGCAAGATCTTTATGGAACAGGGATTGGTGCTGACGCACCTATTTCCTACACGATACCCCTAAACCATTTTACCGGTACCACCGCTTTTCCAGCCACACCGCCTGTTGGTCCGAACACACCATCCGTTGGCCCAAGGTCTACTCTTCCCCTCCAAATGGCCCATTCTACAATAGTCCCTCACATTCTGACTATTCCTGCCGGTAATGTGGTGGTCAACCACGCTGCGATTGGCACACCTGTAACACCAAGACCTACATCATCACTCCCTTTTGGGTATAGAGCACTAAATACTCCCACTGCCACTACTACCCAAGTTGTACCGGGAAGTTCCATACCAATCCAACAACCCGAAGGGACCGGTCTTGGTGGTCCTAATCTGCTCAATGGCACCGGTCAGTCATTAACATCTGGTTCTCAAATTCCGGGAACTCTACCTCAAGCTGGGGGGCATTATCCCATCGGAGGAAAATTTCCATTTGGAGGACACCCTCATGCTGGGGGGCAACCTCGACCGGGAGCCCACCATCTATAATACAGACAAAATGTGTCTGCCACACCCAATCCATGGAATGTTCTTTTTCTGGGAAATCCACAGTTCTCGACAGGACACAATCCTCAAGCTCCACAACAACCCCCTTATGGACAAATTCCGAGTCCATCCTATAACCCTCAAAACCCATTCGGTTATCCTCCGCTCACACATGCTTCTCAAAACACCTCAAATCTTATCTACCCTGGTCAACACCAACCTCATACAAGAGGGACCACTAGTTATAATTATCCGCATAACCCAGTGATTGGCCCTACCAGTGTCCCTATGCCACACTAGCATTACCCATAGGTTAACCGACAACTACCTTTTCTAGCGACCCTGGACCTTCCAAACTTGTCCCGGTTAATGAATGATCCTATTTATGATTCTCCAATTTGGTCAGCTATTCCAGCTAAACTTCCTTCTGATATCCCAAAATTTGACGGAAAGTCTGGAGAAGACCCAAACAACCACGTGATGAATTTCCATTTGTGGTGTTCATCCAACTCCCTCATGGATGACTCTATACATTTGCGTCTTTTCCAACGGACGCTTACGGGTTCCACGGTGAAATGGTATATTGAATTACCATGCGCATCTTTTCATGACTTCAACTCCCTCGCCATGTCCTTCCTCACACACTTCCAACTACCCATCCGATACGAAACGGGTACTGAAATATTGACCTCCCTTCATCAGACAACCTCCGTACACATCTCTGATCATATTCATGAATGGAGAAGACGATGAAGGCTAATCAAAGCGGTCATTCCTGACCAATTATTAGCAGAATGGTTCACCAAATCACGGTTACCCCATATTGCTCGTGATGTTTCCATGGGTGGTGTAGTCACTGAGGAAGAAGCTATTGCCCGAGCTCAGTACTTAGACTTAGTCTATTCATAGTCCGGTACTCTGTAGGAGTTGATACCGAATGCTACCTGTGCCACTAACGATCCATCCAAACCATCATTTGCTTCCCACACGGATGGAGTTATTAGCTCCATCAAAACCCAATCTACTACCCAGTCGACTGGAAGGATTCAGCGGCCCGCTTAGATGGCTGCTCCCAGCCCGACTGCACCCTCTTCTACCCCCCCTCAAACTAAGGTCTCTGAGGTGAATGCGGTCCAATCAACCCCTTCACAACAACCTGGGGGAAAGAAGAAAGCGAGAAATAAACCAAAGAAAAAAAATAACAATGAACAACCAAAAAATCAACTGCAAACCCCTGCTGCTGGGAAACAACCACAATGTAAACCAAAATTCCCATGTCTCATTTGTGGTGACGATCACTACACCCGACATTGTCCACATCGTGATGAAGTGGCCAAGATTTTCAAGGGAAATTCACAACCCACTGTGCTTACTCAACCTTTCCCACAGCAACAATCTTTGGTTGCTCAAACCCCCGCTCCAGGGGGTAATTCCAACCAACCCCATGATGAAGCCTCGATAAGTGCCCACATTTACATGTTTAACGGGGTTAATCTGACCACTCGCACTGCGACATATGACATGCCAATTAAACCTGATAAGCCAAAGACTGCTAACGGTTCTTCACCAAACTCGTTACCATCCTCTGTTAATCCTCCATCTGTTAGTCCTCCATCTGGGCCACTTTAGATTGAGAAACCTTCGTTTGACTCCATTTTACGCCCTCCTAAGAGAACTATTCCGAAGTCTACCTTTAATTCTAGTTCACGGGTTGCCTAAAACTACAACATCGTTGAAGATTTGGCTCAAGCTTCGTGTGCTATGTCTACTTTAGAAGTTCTACAACATTGTCCCAACCAATGTAGAACACTCTTAGCTGCCATTGGCACTTTTGATCTTGAGTCATCAAATAACCTCACATTTAATCTAGATGATCATCAACCGTGACTCTCCCACCAGCTAGCTTTCCAAATTGATGTTGTTGTTCACAATCAACAAATCCATAGAACTATCTTGGATGAGGGAGCCTCTACTTGTGTCATGTCTCTAGCCTGTTGGAAAGGATTAAAATCAGTTGCCCTTAAAAAATCCCCCATGATGTTATGTGCTTTCGACGGGTGAGGTTTTCATCCACGCAAACTGTTACAATCCCTAGCCATTCAGTTGGGTGGAAAAACGGTTACCATTGATGTCAAGGTGGTCGATGCCCCCCTCGATTACAACCTACTACTTGGAAGAAGTTGGTTCTATGCTATGACTTCCATCACCTCGTCGGTGTTTCGATGTGTACAATTCCCCCATCAAGGAAAAATTGTCACTATCGATCAACTTTATTTCTATACACCCCACGCTCGCATCCCTATCACCAACAACATTCCTTTTTTGGGAGACCACCCAGTTATGTATGAAAGCATTGGTGTTGGATTATTAAAATATTCTAGCCTTATGGGTACTTTCCCTACACCACTTCCACCTACCGCGCGTCATATCGTCGCCATTAACATGATCTCGGCTATGCCTTATCAATCCTTGGAATCATCTAATCCCTGGATTGTGCCTAGTCCTCTGGAATTCGATGTGCTTGGTGACACCATGCCACTTAGCCCAGTCGAAGTCACATACGTAGCTATTCAATCTGCCTCTCCCTCTCCGGACAACCCACATTTGTTGGCACCTGATGCCTACTTGGTGCCCTCATGGTTGGATTCCCTATTGTCCGCCGTCGATTACATTTCCCAAATTTTTCCTTCTGACGAATCTATTATGGAAATGCTTATCATTGATGATCTACCTTGGGATGATAACCATCATCGATCCTCTTTTCTTCCACCTTTGGAGGAAACCCATCAAGACATACACTCTGTCTTCCCCCCCGATGTTACCAATGCTCCGCAATCTCCTATCCTCACACAAGATACTCTCTCTGAGGGGAATAAGGGTAACATCTCTACCACGGTCGTTATTGACATTTCGATCAAAGAAGGTGTCGTGGAAAACATTAACCTTGGTGCTAATTGCACACCTGAAGAAGTGGTCTCCTACACCGCTTTGTTTAAGGAATTATGCGATGTCTTCGCTTGGAGCTACAAGGAAATGCTAGGGATTAACCCTTCGATCATCGTGCACGAAATCAAGACTTACCCTGGCGCAAAACCTGTTCGACAAAAACTCTGCCTGGTTCATCCCAAGAAAATCACAGCTATAAAGGAAGAAGTTGAAAAACTTCTAAAATCTTGCTTTATCTACCCCATCCCTTTGACAGAATGGGTCTCCAACCTTGTTCCAGTTGCCAAAAAACAAGGGACCATCCGTGTTTGTGTTGACTATTGAGATCTCAACAAAGCTTTTCCCAAGGACAACTACCCTACTCCTTTCGTTGACCAAATCATCGATAATTGCACAAGGAGCGTAATCTTCTCTTTCATGGATGGCTTTTATGGGTATAACCAGATTGAAATCTTACCTGCTGATCAACATAAGACAACCTTTATCTGCCCCTGGGGTACTTTCGCCTACTGAAATCTATCTTTTAGCCTTAAAAATGCTGGTGCTACTTTCCAGCAGGCCATGTCGTACGCTTTCCATGAAATCAAGCATATCGTAGAGCCTTACCTCGACAATTTACCCACCCACTCATCAAATCAATCCGATCACATTGATCACTTACGGGAGATTTTTCTTCGATGTCGGTTCTACCGTATTCGTCTGAACCCACATAAGTGCATTTTTGCTGTCGAATCCAGTCGACTCCTCGGTTTCATTGTCTCCAAATACGGGATCAGGGTGGATCCCTTAAAGATTAAGGCCATTCTAGCCTTACCCCCACCTACCAATTTAACCCAACTCCAAAGTTTGCAAGGCAAAGCAAACTTCCTTCGTCGTTTCATCTGTAACTATGCTGAGATCACTAAAGGATTTATGCGGTTACTACAAAAGAAAACCCCTTTAGTTTGGGATGACACAGCCCAACGATCATTCGATGCTCTCAAGCACGCTTTGACCCACGCACCTTTGTTACATCCCCCGAAATATAGAAAGGATTACATCCTTTACTTGGCCGCCTCCACTTCCACTATTGCAATGGTGTTAGTTCAGGAGGATCCCAACGGTGAAGAACATGTGATTTATTACCTGAGCAAGAGTCTATCTATACTCGAACTATGATATTTACATGTCGAGAAACTAGCTCTGGCAACTGTCATCACTGTCCAGATATTCCTCCATTACATCTTATTACACACCACCACGGTGATCGTGGAATCCAACCCCATGTACCACGTCTTGACATGTCAAGTACTTGGGGGCAAATATTCTAAATGGATCGTTATCCTTCAGGAATTTGATCTTGAATTTACGAAGGCTAAAGCCAAAAAATCCTTGGTGTTTGCAGAGCTTATATGTGCTCTCCCTCGTGCCGATGAAGACATATAACTTAGAGATTCTCTCCCCGATGAATCTCTCTTCTTCATTAGCACCTCTAATCCTTGGTATGGGGACATCCTCCTCTACCTCCAAACCCAATGCTTTCAGCCCAACATTTCTCGTGAAGAGTGTTGACGTATTTGTCGCCACTCTCATCGTTATCTTATCATCGGTGACACTTTGTATTGTCGTGGGATTGACACCATCCTTCGATGATGTCTATTTCACGAGGAAGATGAACACGTTTTGAACGATTGTCACCTTGGTGCCTATGGCGGTCACCTTTCTGGACTAGCCACAACCCAAAAAATCCTACGTGGTGGCTACTTTTGGCCCTCTATTTTCAAAGATTGTATCAAGGCCATTGTTATTGGATAAATCTGTAAGTGCGGACACAAACTGAGCTCCCTAGATCCACCTGGATCTAGAACAAAGCAAGACAGAATAATACTCTTTCCCTAGATTTTGACTATTGAATTAACTAGGAGGCAAGAACAAGTACCATACCTTATAATCGCTTCATATGGTATTTTTTGATCCTGATTCGCTCTAGTGCTCTCGTGCAGTCAAGACCAAGACAACACAAACCAACCAAAGTGAAGAAAGCACAATCTACTCAACAGTCAATCTATGTATATGATCAAGGAATTATACAATAAAGTGACAATAGCTTCATGGGAAAGGGACATATTACTGTATCATATTGATGGAAAGTAAAGATTACAACCTGAGCCTTGATGTCACAAACTTCCTTTCGATGGCCCTTGACTCTGACACACACACTTTCTCACTTGCATGAAGAAGATCAACTCCTTTGGATGAACTTGCTAGAGTCTCCAAACTGCTGTAGCATCAGTCCTTCATACAATTCTTTCATTAATTCTCCAATGAGTCTCTTTCTTGTTTTCTTAACCTTTTCCATGAGAATTCCCTCAATATATAGGAGAGAATGAATTAGTTACTTGGATAAGAATGATCCTAAAATATTAGGGAATCCAGTACTAGGATAACCATTCGAATGCCATCTCATCCTTCTAGAAGATTCCTTTCTAGAAGCATCGAGAATTCATCTTTTTCCTTGCTTAAGAAAGAGTTCGCACCCTAGCAGTTCAACACAGTGCAAACTTCTCGCACCCTAGCTTAAATCATCCTATGATAATCATGCATTCTCGTAGGTAAATATACTACTAGCCTGCGAACATCCTTCAAAAATGATATTTCTGGAAAAAGAAGAAAGTAACTTTTCTCTGGAGAAAGTTCTTATGAAGAGCCTGAGTACACCATCATTCATACATCATCATGATGACCAAAATCATGGGTAACAGAATGCCCCCCAAAGTATGAGGGTGGAACCAGTGACAGCCGATAGACTTTGTAAGTTGCATGTGTGTGTCAAGAACCAGGAGCACATCTAATTGGAAACCTACAAACAACCAAGCATCTGTAGAATATCATATATATCAATTCTGAGGTAGGCATTCCCATACTCAGATCCTGCAAACATCCTTCAAAAATGATATTTCTGGAAAGAGAAGAAAGTAACTTTTCTCAGGAGAAAGTTCTTATGAAGAGCCTGAGTACACCATCATTCATACATCATTATGATGACCAAAATCATGGGTAACAGCCGTCAAAAAATGCCCACCCTACCAACTCTTTAACAATAAGGCACACACCCACCCTACTGCGTTACACCCCATTATCGCCATCGGCCCCTTTGCTAAGTGGGGTATCAATTTCATGCTGTGTAAGCCTACCTCAGCCGGGGGGCACGGTTATATAATCATCACCATCGACTACTTCACCAAATGGGCTAAGGCTATGCCTACCTTCATGAATGATGGTTGTACTGCAGATCTGTTCCTTTTCAACCACATCATAACTCATTTTGGTGTACCACGTGCCATTGTCACCGATCATGGTGCACATTTCAAGAACCAGATGATGAGCGAGTTACATGTCAAATTAGGTTTTCACCATGACAACTCATCCCCTTACTATCCACAGGCCAACGGACAAGTTGAGGTTATCAACAAGGTCCTAAAAACCATGATCCAACGCATGGTAGGGGCAGACAAGACATCGTGGCATCTACAACTTTTCTCCACTCTTTGGGCTTATCGCACCTCTGTGAAAACCTCAACTGGATTCACACCTTTCCACTTGGTGTATGGAATTGAAGTCATTCTACCAATCAAGTGTGATATTCCATCACTCAAACTGAAAGTAGAAATCCTGCCCCATACTTCTGCTGAAGAAGAACGATTCTTGTATCTATCCAAACTGGACAAAACTAATCCGGATTATTTTTGGCACGAAATGAGAGCGGAGATATAATAAATAATTGCACAGAGATATTGAAGATATTCAATAATATAACAGAAATGTATCATAGATTCAAGAATAGACATAGATATACAGTAATACATGATTTCTATTAATCAAAGAAATGTACAGAGACTGTAAAAATACAGAGTGAAAGACTCGCTAGAATGGTGGCAGCTTATCTCTGAGAAGAGATGTGACGGCTACTCGCATTCGCAAGAAGAT
>ML830677.1:30586-55744 GCA_009831015.1 Picea engelmannii | reverse complement strand
TGAGATTTGGTGTCTCTTCACTCACCCTCACTTTAATCATAAAGTTATCTTTTAATTTGCATCTCACAAATTAATTTGACTAAGACCCACATTCGACAATTTCTCCCCCTTAGGCGCCTAGGAAGAGAAACACTTGCCTTGGTACTTTATTTTAATTAAAATTTTAACACTTGACTGATCTTTATTTTTAGCTCATTAAAATCCTTATGTTGATTCTTTCCCCACTGGAAACTCTTACCACCCATTGCTATTGTGTGAAGTGTTGCAACTACTACTGAAAATGAAGCGCTATCAACTTTTGCAAGTATTGTGTTGCCCCAACAAAACTCCTAACTTCAATGACATTCATAGGAATTGGCCATTCATGATGGCCTCCATCTTTGCAGGATCTATATTGAGCTTCTCTCCATTGTTCACATACCCCAAATACACCAAAGACTGCTCAACAAATTCACATTTCTTGAGGTTAGCTAGAAATTGGTGCTTCTTCAGAGTCTCTAACACTTGCATGAGATGTGATATGTGCTCCTCCCAGGTAGCATTATAAACCAGTATATCATCCAAATAGACTATACCAAATGAATCTAAATATGGGCATAATACATCATTCATCAATCTCATAAATGTAGTTGGTGCATTACATAAACCAAATGACATGACCAAACATTCATACAAACCTTGTCTTGTCTTTCAAGTAGTCTTTCGGGTGTCTTCTTCCTTGACGTGTACCTGGTGGTATCTCAATTTGAGATCCAACTTGGTGAAATATTTTGTGTGCTACAACTGATCTAACATATCATTGATCTTGGGTAGAGGCTACCGATTTTTTAGTGTAATCTTGTTCAATGCTCTATAGTCGATACATATTCACCTAGTCCCATTCTTCTTTTGTACAATTATCATAGGTGACCCACAAGGCGAGGTGCTTGATCGAATCACACCCTGCTCCAACAGTTATTGCAACTACTTCTTCACTTCATTTGCTTCTAGAATGGACTCTTTAAACAACCCAATATTTGGCAATGGGGTGTCTAGAAATAAATGTATTTCATGCTCCACTTCCCTCTTGGGTGGTATCCTTTTAGGCTCCTGGAACACTCATTTGTATGCTTGTAACAATTCCTCCGACTAATCTTTCAATTCTTTAGTACACCCCTCCATGAATTCATTTACCCTTATCGACTCATCCTCAATCTGATTTTTTCTTAAGAAAAGTAAAATATATTTCTTATTGGAACTAATCAACTTCTTGGATTGGTTGGCACTTACAAATGAGATCTTTGACTTTCCTTTATACGCGTTGACGATTTAGGACTCCACATCCTTGATTAGTTGGTATTGGTTGGATCTTCGCATGAAGATTGCAACCCTCATATAAATGTAGGGGCTTCCAAACACTACTCCACATATGTCAATAGGTACTACATCCAATTCCATTTCATCAATAAAATGAGCACTTACAACAAATTTAATCTTACATTGTTCCGTTACCTTGATCTTTGCATCCTTGTTTACCCATCCCAATGGATATGGGCTAGGATGATCATGAACCTCCAATCCAATTTTTCTAACCAAATCTTTTGCTATGAGATTAACATGTGAACCAAAGTCAAACAAGTTGTTTATGTTGGTCTTCTTGACCTGGATTTTGATGTGGAAGAGTTTGGTCATCTCCTTCTCTTCATGGTGATGAAGACTGCTCAAATTCACCTCGTTTTGCATTGATGTGTAGACAATATTCTCATCCACATTGGAGCTACTTTCAACCTAATTGCTCAAATCTGTGGCTAGAAGATCATTTTTCTTTGCATCCTTCTTGCGGTTCTTCAGGTTCAACTCTGGATGTAGTTTCCAACACTTTTCCTCAATGTGCCCATCAATATTGCAATGGTTACAATGGTAGCTAGGATCCTTACATTGAAGTGCAGTGGTTGTCTTCTTCTTATCCTTTCCCCCTTTCCAATTCTTCTTCCTCTCCTTGGAAGCTTCCTAGTGCTCTTTATGCTTGGAACCGCTTGGATTCCCTTTCTTGAGGCCTATGTTTTCCAGATATTGTGTCTATACACATGCCTCGTCCATTGTCCTTGGATTGAAAAGCATCACTTGCTTTCGTAGATGGCTATGTACAACCCCCAGATACTTGAGGAGTACATCTACGTTCTTGGGAGAGATACCCAGCATGATGGTCATCTTTCTGAACTCAATGGTGTACTCCTATATAGTCTGCCCTTGCTTCTACCTAGATTAGTTCCACTGGATCCATTGGTCCTCTACATACCCGATAGGGTAGAATTGGAACTTGATGAAGGTTTTGAAGTCCTCCCACATTGTTACTAACGAATCACCCTTTATCCTAAGCGTTTTTGTATGTATTTCACACCAAGTTAAAGCATGGCCCTCTAACTTCATTCTGGAAAATGATATATTTGGTTCTTCATCTATATGGTGAATGTTGAAATAAACTTCTATTTGTTGCAACCAATGATTCGGTTTTAATGCATCAATCTCACCTTGTTATGGATTTATTTCCACTTTTTCTTCCATATTGAATAAAGACTATGAAGGGTTTATGGTATTGAAACTCGACTACTCTTTCTCAGGTTCTTTTTGCGACTCATTTTATGGGTCTTTGTTATCCCCCAACTTTCCATCTGATCCGATGTCTAAGTTTGAGCCTCCAACTTCTCTGAATGGTTTGAGCTTCCTTGCTAGAGCCGCCATGAGGAGGGACATATTGCGATATATGTCATTGACATGCTCTTCCAACCTCACAAATCTCTCATCTACTGGATCTTGAGGGTTGTTATGAATAGACTCGTCGACCATGGCTAGGATTCTATGAATTTCTTGTTAAATTGATTCCTGGATCCTTGCAACTTTCCACAAATACCCCAAGAAAACTTGCTCTGATAATAATATGATCTGTAAACTGTCATGGATATTCCACTAGACAATTCGTCACAATAGATCTAACAAAATACTGAAATCTTTATTGTGTAGGGTAATTTCCGTTAGATCTCAAATTCTTTAATTACTCTTTTTCTGCTTAAAAATGTATGAAATAGCTAAAATGCGAAAAATAGAGAAACGAAATAAAATACTCTGATACCATTCACAAATAAACACAAGATATAATCTGGGAAACACGATACAGGGGAAAACCCAACTAGAAGGTGAGGTCGCTCTGCTTTTTTTTCTTCAAATGCAAGTACAAACAAAGAGGCACTCTATGTGGAGTTTCCTTTGACATTGTGGCTTGTATGGATGCTATAAAATCTATCCTCCTCTATTATGCTCTCAAAATACCACTCCCAGGTTCTCTACTCAAATATGGAACAAATATAGCACTAAAGAATGGGACCCCGTCTCCTCTTGGTGGCTTGATATTTAACATCGCCCGATAGCCATCTAGGGGTATGGCTTTGACTTCCTCAACCTTCAATTGTGATAAGGTTTTGGACCTTCTAGAATATTCTTGAAAGTCCCTATGTGGCTAGCCTCATATGCATGAGTAATGGGGGTTGACGTGGCATCCACACATACCATGGTGATCAACATAGTAGGTCAACTTGCAGGAGGCATAAATTTTGCATACGATCTCTAATTGACATGACTTTTGCACCGTTGGAAAGGTCTCGATGTGTAGAATAATATTAAGATTTCCTAGCTAAATCTAGTGGAAAAAATGTCATTTGATGCCTCAAAATGGATCTGAAAAGTTTGAAACCCCAATTTTCCAAACTGGGACCTGCCATTAAAATGACCCTACAGGTTGATTCCTCCAATTGTTTCCGCTCTGAAAGCATTGAGATAGATGAAAAATAATATAATGATCCAATATGGATCAAAGAAGGTAATCAGCAACAAGATCCAAGTTCAAACTATTTTACCGGAGATTAATCGAGAAGAGAAAATCATACCACTACTAGAAAAAATCCTTGAAACCAAGATTAAGCGGTTGCGAAATTGAGCAATTATTGAGTACCTTACCAAGTGGAAGAACCTACCAATAGAAGAGGCAACATGGAAAGATGATTTCTTCATGCGGAAACATCCACAACTAATCAAATGTTGAGAGAAACTTGTTTGAAGAGGAGGGGCATGTTAATCCCTAGACAAATCATCATGTTAAGCATAAATCCCCCATGTTAAGCCCTAGATAAATCCCTAGATATTGATTTAATACATTTCTGTTATATTAGTGTTGCCAAGCTAGACCCTTTAATTACAATTGTACCATATATATATATATATATATATATATATATATATATATATACACCAAGGAGACCTAGTCTTAGAATCATCTCATCTTGTACCTTTGTTCTATTGTAAAAGGAGGTTGCCCCCTCGAAGAGGCTTATCTTTCATTATTATATCTATTTCTCAAGGCATGGAGTTACCTCCCTCTCTATTTGCAGGCTATTTTGGTGTTTGTTGTCTAACATTGATGTTAGCGTTGATGATTGATCAATTGATGCAAATGTTATAAGTTATAGCGACTAGATGATTGATGTTATATGTGTACTAAATGTTTGATACTTCGATGAACTTCATTAATATAGTAGTTAAATCTATGTTTTCATGTTTTCTGTAGCTAATTCATCATTATAAAAGTTTTTTTAATATATATATATATATGCATCAAAATATATTAAAAGGTGTATTATATACAAGACACTCTCGGAAGCTTTTGAAAGCTTTTGAAAATTGCACTTCTCACTCCCACTCCCTGCTCCCAATATGTAGGTCCAGATCTCATTTGGAGTAGTGCTTAGTCAAAATCAACGTTTCTCTACGCTTCTTTCCTCCTTGATATATGTTATTCATTTATAGTTGTTGGAATTAGTGATATCATCATGCATGAAACTAATTTTAATCAACAAAGGTGGTCCTCATGTGTTAAATGCACCTATGAGGGAAACAAGGAAAAGTATGACGATTCACCCCAAAACTCATCGAAATACTTGCAAATGATGAGGAATGAGTTCAACAACCTTATACAAGGAAAGAGATCATGCTTATGTTGTGCAACCATTATTTGTCCTCTCATATGCCCATATCGCCATACTTTTCCTTCAAGATCCTAATGCTCAATCACTCAACCATCCAACAGAAATTTGTGTGAAATATTAGAATGTTATCATGCTCCTAAATGTGACAAGATATCAACAAGTTCAGCTTCAAAAAATCACTTGCACACAAAAATGCTTGTGTTCCATCGTTAGAACCTAACATCCATCAACCTAGTTGTGCAATCATGTGGATAATTAAAATGTTGTATTGCAATTCCAAACACAACTTCATGTCATTGTGATTCATCTGCTTCTTTATACTTATGTCTTCTTTGCAAATCACTTTATGTGCATGCACATCGGTTGGTGATTATGTATAAGTGTTCTTGCCTCATACTAGTTACCCCTAACATGCTTGCATTTTCATTACCTTGATAAGAACAAGGCTACTTCCCATCTCTAAACTCGTGATGACGTTTCATAAGCACTTTCAATCAATTTAGAGTCACTTTAATCAAATCAATCGATAAGATGCAATAACTAGGATATAATGTGTTAAATGTGAGGCATGCAAAAAGGCAAATTAAGTCATAACGCAACTTGGCTTCATCATCATCGCTACATTTGAAGGAGTGAAGATTAAGCACATCCTTATTTAAGCATTTCAACCAACAACTTAAAATAACCAATTACGTGCAAAATATCAAAATCAGAGCAAGGTAGAGTCCACTAATGATGTTGATTATAAATTTTAGGGGATCCTCAAGTCTAAGGACTTGGGGTTGGTTGAGGCCTCAATAAATCCATAGAGGAGGGGCAAGAAAGCATAATCACCCAACGCAATCAACCGCTCTTCTCTTAAGTGAGAATTGTTAACTTCTAATTGTGTCCATATGAAACATAATCACCAATCAACCACTCCTCTTTTAAGTGAGACTTGTTGCCTTCCAATTGTGTCCACATGAAGAACTACTTAGGTGGGTTTTGTTGATTTATAGTTGTGTCCATATAAATATAGTTGATACTTAGATGTTACACATGCCCTCATTGACATAAGAATCATACTAAGAGGGAAATATTTGATGGTTGTAGAAGCTATTCCAAGATGCCATAATTATCCAATGACCAATCAACCTCATCTCTCTTAAGTGAAACTTGTTGACATCCAAATGTGTCCATATAAATACACCTTAGGTGGAACTTGTTGACTTCCTTCGGTATCCATATGAAGTTGGTTGGTCTTTAGAAGTCACATATGACCCCATTGACATAAGAATCATGGCGTGAGAGAAATATTTTAAAGTTGTAGAAGCTATTCCAAGACCCCATTCGTGTAAGAATCTTTATTAGAATTAAATATTTTCTAATCGTTTAAGTTATCCCAAGACAAAATTTTCATTAAAAGTTATGCTAAGATACTACATCATCCAACAATGAATCAACCACTCTTGTCTTAAGTGAACTTGTTGACTTCCAATTGTGTCCATATGAAGACCCCCTTGTTGATGATTACAGTTGTGTGAGACATTCTCCAGGACACAACCCTGAGAGAGAGCCCCTGAGATGGGTGTGTGGTTCCTATCTGAGACAGAGTTAGAACGTAGAGATAGCCTCCTTCTTACAGAGAGTTGAGAAGAACTCCAGATGATTCTCTTGTGTAACGCAGTGAGAAAGGAGATCTGCAGAGTTGGACGTGCCTGTGGCCGAGCACAAGGTGAACGTGTGAAATCCCAAAGTGTTGGGTGCATCGTCATGAGACAGAAATGAAGATGATGGATTAGCCTCCTCTGAGCAGAGAGTTGATGAGAAACTCTAGATGACTCTCCTGTGTAATGCAGTGGGAAAGAAGATCTATTGAGTGGACGTGCATGTGGATGAGCACAGGTGAACGTGATCCTAGTGGCTGAGTACTAGTGAAGAAGTGGTTCTTCTGTGTAATGCAGTGATCCAGAGATATGGACATCTCTATGGATGTGCCCTAGTGGTTGAGCACTAGTGGGTGTATGAGATCCCTTGCTATATTGTTCAAGAGTCAGACCTGCCTGTAACCCTAATTGTAATGTAAAGGGTACAAGTCAGCCCCACCTCAATATAAAAGATAATTAATATAAAAAGATAATAATTAATATGGTAATTATTAATTATATTTTGAGTTATTGAGGTCGGCCCTATTGTGCCAAAAGACACATCATTTGATGTGACAAGTCTTATATAAATAAAGGTGAATCCCCATTGAGGAAACACTTATTGTGTCATCTCATGATTTTAGAAGTTGTGGTCTGAAATTATGAGAATTGCAGCACCCTCTTGTGTGCTAGGTTTGGTGATGGTGTGGGAGGTCTTTCTCTTGAGGAATATAAAAAAGGATTGGTTGGGTTTTCTTCCCTTGTTGAGAAGGGTTTCCCATGATACTTCTTGTGTTCTTGTGCATGGTTATTATTCTTGTGATCTTGGTTTGTTGCAGTAGTTATGGTGCAAGTTATAGTTAAACAGAAAATTTAAAGAAGATACATGAGCCATAGCTCCTTGAAAATCTAACATGGTATCAGAGCAGGTCTTGAAGAATACCACTTGCTCAAGGATGGAAGAAAACCATGGTCACCTAAAAGACTACCAAACCCTTGTTGCCATCGCAAAGAAATGAGGCCGGACCTCATAGTAAATAGAGAATGGCAGCCATGATAAGAGAATAATTTCCTATGGCAAGAAAAAGACGGCCACAACCTAGAAGGAAAGCGTCGGAGCCTAGAAGGAGGGTCGGTGTATGGGGTACCCCTTCCAAACCACAGCCGAAATGTAAGGAGAGGAGCTCAGAGCCTAGAAGGAGGCTTGGTTGTCCAATTAAGGTGGTCACAGGCTCCTAAAGGCTGCCACAGAAAAATACAACAACACTCTAAAACTCCTACCACTGTAATGAAAGACCAGACCCTTCTAAAAGCAATTTTTGAGGCTGCATCAAGCCCTGTGTAGGTATTACCTCAGTCTGAAGGCAACAGAAGAATGTTGATTTCTTTTTGCGGGCAAATTGCGGGATGTTAAGGACTGCGTATACTTCCTGTAGCAGACCACGGACTTGGAGGGTCATTACCCTTGTCTAATGACTTGGCATCGTCAAAATCTCTCAAACAAATCTGCAAGACACAACTTAGAGCCTGATTCTAGATGTAAAAGAAATGGTTACAGAATCCAGAATGAGACACCTACTACAGCATTACGAAGGTTGACCGACATCTTTATGAGTCTCCCCTTTTCCCTATGGTTGACAGGCATGACAAAGGTTTCATTATTTCTGGCAGCAGCATTACTTCTTCACGTGTAAAGGAAGAACAAGCTTAAGACAAATTCTGAAGATGACAAATTTTGAGTGATATTTCTGAGGCCATCAAAAGATTAAAAAAAATGATATCAATTTTGAAGCAGTATCGATGATGGTTTTCTGAGGAAGGAAAGTCGAGTTTAAGGCTTATATTAAGGCCGATTTTTGGACAGTAGTAGGGCCATTACCCTTGTCTAAATAAGCATACTACAAATATGATCCCAAACCCCCCTTGTGCCATACTCAGGTGGCATTACAGAAATTTGAAGCTGGCAGTTTTTAAATTGTTGGAGATTGATATTTTGAGGCAATCCTTGGTTGACAAGTTCATGCATAAAAAATATTATCCTTGGATTTTATTAGTGTTGTCTCAAGCATGAATAAAATGCCAAATTTCCAAGCTATATCTATGTTGTCCTATTGCTCCAGTTTGTCATCCTTGATGTCATTTATTGATGCAAGTGTTTAATAATGGTGATGGTTTATATTCCAGCAAACATAAAAGGATGTTGATGGCTTGCCTGAGTGCATTGAAGATATTGGTGAGAAGAATGGACCAGATCCAAAAGACAACAACAGTGATTGTTTGAAGTGTTTGGTCGTAAATATTTGTGCTAGCAACTCAAGGGTATTTCAGACAATCAAGACATTGGTTAACAGCAAGGAGGTTCTCATTATTACTTGTGTCACCTACAAACAGCAATAAAACCTTGATTACAGTCTTGATCTACAAGGTTGATGCAGAGACTTGTATAGTACAAGGAGGCTACAAGGCAAACAAGCAATAAATGGCATTGATCATCGTCACATTGACAAACAAGCAGAACCTCCACTGGTGTACACTCTCAGGTATGCACTTGTATATATATATTATTTGCATCATTAACATAAGGGTACTTGCAGGAGGAAGGAACACTTGATGCAATCATGGATCCAGAAGGATCTCAGTGCATCCAAAGGAGCAACACACTGGAAGTAAAGACTCCAGGTTTGATTGTTTTAATTATCATGCTACATTACAAGTAGGTGTTGTAGCTGTGACAAACAATCCTTAAATTGTTTTGATTCTAGAGATGTACTCATGAGTCTACTCTAGGATATACCTTTTGTCTTGTTTCCTTTCGTTTGTTTCCTTTCATTTGTTTCCTTGTTCAAGGCAGGTTAACAACAAAGGAAGATGTTTTTCCTTCAAGACTTCAAAGGGAGTCACTTGACTCAGAGGAAGTCAAAGCTAATCGAGAAGAAGGAAAAGACAAATGCCTTCTCCCCCTCAACAGTTCAGAGTGAGACAACCATTGACACAGTTGATCCAGTTGTTCCAGTTGATATTCCAAGGAACCTTACAGTAGGCCATAAAGGTTTGTCTAGACTTGACAAACTCTACAAGAGGCAGAAAGACATGAAGCTGATGGAAATGTCGAGAAATACAAAACGATACTTGTAGTCAAAGGATACTCACAAGCAGAGGGAGTGAACTATGATGAGACATATTGATTCAGTAGCCCAATGCACTCACATCTATACTACCATCCATGAGTTGGAAACTACATCAGATAGATGGATTCTTGATGAAGTTTGGATTTCAGCAAGAGTGTTGTTGATCCAAACCTATACTATTACATTGTTGGTGACGAGAACCTGATTTTGATGATTTATTCAAGAAGTCATGTTGTTACAAACAAGATTTGACTTCTGATTTCTAGATGAAGGATCTGAGTATCATGCACTACTTCTTGGGACAAGAAGTATGACAGAGGACCAATGAGATTTTTCCTGAGTCGAGGAAATATACAGTGGGAATAATTAAAGAAGTTCAGTATGATAGAATGCAAATCCATCGTAATGGATTTGAAGAAAAATATTGATGATGATTCAGATGAGACTGATCCATAGCTGATTGGATCACTGATGTATCTGGTTAACACCAGACTTGATTCATGTTATGCAGTGAATAGTCATTCCATAAGTCAGCCGAAACAGACTCACTGGACAGCAGCGAAACATGTATTGAGATATCTACGAGGCACAATTAGATATGGCTTGTGATATGTCTCCAGTGTAGACTTGAGTTTGCAGGGATATACCTATACGATTGAGCAGAGAGTACAGTGGACCGGAAGAGCACATCCGGTTGTTGTCTTATCATGAAGTTTTCCATGGTTTCCTGATGTAGAAGGAAACAAAACTTTGTGGCCTTGAATACCACAGAAGCAAAGTATGTAACATCGAGTGTGCGAAGCAATATGGCGTCACAAGCTTCTGACAGATTTACTTGATCATGAGATGGATCCTATGATGATAACCAAAGTTGTGTGTCAAGCTCTTTGAGAACCCAGTGTTTCATGATAGATCGTTGAGATAAAATATCATTATATCAAAGACATGATGCACAGGAAAATAGTACACATGTAGTACCTTCCTACATATAAACAGATTGCAGACATACTCACCAAATTAGCTTGGTGAAGGATACCTCCCTAGTTGAGAGGGAGTGTTGATGACTACAACCAAGACAAAGTTCGAAGTACTTCCATATGAGACTTGGCCTGATGAAGAAGCCCTCCCTAGCTGAGAGGGACTGTTGATGATTACAGTTGCATGAGACATTCTCCAGGACACAAACCTGAGAGAGAGCCCCTGAGTTTGGTGTGTGGTTCCTATATGAGACAGAGCTAGAACGTAGAGATGGCCTCCTTCTTACAGAGAGTTGAGAAGAACTCCAGATGATTCTCCTATGTAACGCAGTGAGAAAAGAGATCTGCAGAGTTGGGTGTGCCTGTGGTTAAGCACAAGGTGAACGTGTGAAATCCCAAAGTGTTGGGTGCATCGTCATGAGACAAAAATGAAGATGATGCATTAGCCTCATCTGAGTAGAGAGTTGATGAGAAACTCCAGATGACTCTCCTATGTAATTCAATGGGAAAGAAGATCTATTGAGTGGACGAGAATGTGGATGAGCACAGATGAACATGATCCTAGTGGTTGAGCACTAGTGAAGAAGTGGTTCTTTTGTGTAATGCAGTGAGCCAGAGATATGGACATCCCTATGGATGTGCCCCTAGTGGTTGAGAACTAGTGGGTGTATGAGATCCCTTGATATATTGTTCAAGAGTCAGACCTACATATAACCCTAATTGTAATGTAAAGGGTACAAGTCGGCCCCACCTTAATATAAAAGATAAATAATGTAAAAGATAATTAATATAAAAAGATAATAATTAATATGGTAATTATTAATTATATTTTGAGTTATTGAGGTCAGCCCTATTGTGCCAAAAGACACATCATTTGATGTGACAAATCTTATATAAATAAAGGTGAATCCCCATTGAGGAAACATACTTATTGTGTCATCTCATGATTTCAGAAGTTGTGGTCTGAAATTATGAGAATTGCAACACCCTCTTGTGTGCTAGGTTTGGTGATGGTGTGGGAGGTCTTTCTCTTGAGGAATATAGCAAAGGATTGGTTGGGTTTTTTTCCCTTGTTGAGAAGGGTTTCCCAGGATACTTCTTGTGTTCTTGTGCATGGTTATTCTTCTTGTGATCTTGGTTTGTTGCAATAGTTGTGGTTCAAGTTATAATTAAACAGAAAATTTAAAGAAGATACATGAGCCATAGCTCCTTGAAAATCTAACACCCCTTAGGTGGGACTTATTAACGTCCTCCTCTCTTAAATGGAACTGGTTGATGCCAATTGTGTCCATATCAAGCCTCTTAAATGAGACTTGTTGACTTCTAATTGTATCCATATGAAGCCTCCTTAGGTGGGACTTGTTGACTTCCTGCTTTCTTAAATGAGACTTGTTCATTTCCAATTGTGTCCATATGAAGCCCCCTTTTGGTGGGACTTGTTGAGTTCTTCCTCTCTTGAGTGAGATTGGTTGACTTCCAATTGTGTCCATATGAAGACCCCTTAGGTGGGACTTGTTGACATGCGTAAGAATCATGGTAAGAGGGAAGTCATAAAAGCTACCATAGCATAAGAATCATCATAGGAGGGAAAGATGAATCATGATAGGAGGGAAAGATTTTATGGTCATGTAGAAGTTATTCCAAGAAAGATAGTTTTATGTTCATAAGGGAGAAACTATCTCTAGGGATGGTCCCATTGACATCTAGGTCATGGTATATTGGGGCTTATATATTGTTTTGGACCAATCCTCACAACTGATATTGAATACGAGGGAAAGAGATTTTATAGTTGGAAAAGTTATTCCAAGAAGCCTTGAGATAAGCATATACACTAATTATTATTCATGTTGCTATTATTCTTGTTATTATTATTTATATACATGAGCCGCAACTAAATGAAAAGAATGTCAAACAAATATATTCATCCCAAAACCAATCATCCTTTTTTCTAAGGACAAAATCAATGTTACTTAACCACATATAAAACAAGTCTTCTTAACCAAAGATAAAATATAATATTTTACACCAATGGGCATAACATACCTCTTATAATTTGGTGGTGGAGGTTGAAGAGAGGTTGAAGAGTCCTCTTGCTAGATTAAAGGCAATGTAGGACAAGTGTAGAGTGCAGCTTTATTGGATCAGTGTCATCCTTAAGGGCGGTAACTATTGAGGATGACAATAGGAGGTAAACAAAAAGGGAGGTGCACGATAGTTGATAATCGTTTCAAGATGGAGTTTACACGATGCTTCATTAGAAGGAATTATGGTTTGTCAATAGTTTACACTTCCAAACAAAATTTTCACAACCCTTTGTAAACCCTGCTTATGGAAGCAACGTTGGTCATACTAGAGAAACCCTAAGTACAAATATGTTTGTTTCTTTTTCATTCTATTCATTGTTGTGCTTTTATTTTGGAGAATGGGTCAAAAGATGTAAGAACTTATGCCTTGCGACCATTTGAACATTGTAATATTATATTATATACAAAATATGAATGCATGACTGCAGACAAGAGTAACAAAAAGTTTTGAATGCGATGGGATCGTTGTTTGTGATAGTGCTAATCATAAGTGTGAGCAATTCTTCTTCAATCCAACTTATAGTGGATGTTAAAAGCATAGTTTTCTACATAGAAAAATGTAGTAGGGATGTACTCAGCCCTTCCTTGTGTTGATGTTTTGGTAGTCGCGGGAGGTATTAACCTCCATGGATAAACCTTTGACTAGAATAGAATATTTCGGAAGCAAGAGAAAACCTAAACAGATGTGTGAAAACCCTAGAAGACAAGTCAGCTCAGCAGAATAAGTAATATTGAAGTATTATATGCAGAAAAGGACAGGTCGACCTTGCTTGAAGAGACACTTGTTCACCTGGACAGATTAGTATAAATAGAAGGCGCTTTAGCTCATTTGGAAAAACACACTCACTCAGTTGATGCGCATATCTTAGAAGTGCAGTAGCAGCAGAAGTAATGCGCAAGTCTAGAATAGGAGCAGCATCAATTACAGTGGTGCAACACACTATTATTCAACCTTTTTGGTACTCTTACTTGTGTGCTACCTTGGAGAAGGTGCGCTCTCTTAGTTTGTCTATTGGTTCTAGTGTGGCTTCCATAATCATTCTATCTAGCAATGGTTAAGGTGCTCGGGGGTGGCTTTGTGCCTATGGTTGGGTGATAATGGTGTAGCATTGTCTATGGTAAAAGAGCACAATATTCTAACAGGTTATGGGCCCACACCACCTTCAAAACAGTCTAACCACTGGAAGGTAGATCTGCAGCTCTCTGTCAAGCTCATTGTAGCACAATTGCAGTTGCAACTAGGGTATTTTATCTTACAACAGCAACAAACCCTAACATGATTGTTCGGGCACTTTAAGTGAAGTGTTTGGCATAATTCTTGGATATCCTAGTGCACCCTAACCCAGCGCATCTCCTGGTGCCCTCGGCCATCAAAAACGTCAAAGTTGAATTTTTGGGTCAAAGCCAATGTTTGACTGGTCAAAGTCAAGGTTTGACTGGTCAAAGTCAAGGTTCGCCTTGTCAAAGTCAAGGTTTGACTGGTCAAAGTCAAAAGACTGGTCAAGGTCAAAGTCAAGGACAATCATGACTTCCTCCATAAAATCAAAGTGGTGCAGCAAAAGCATGGTCTCTTAGTAGAGCATGGAAGATAAGGATTGACATCATCCTTGCAAAGAACAAAGGGAAAAATTATGGAACCACAGACTGAAGAGCAAGCATCAAAGGATGAAGAGTTTGATTTTTGGAGCTTCCAAGCACATGAACGTGGAGTAGGAGAAATAATAAAAAGCAACTACTACAGATCTAAATCTCTGGAAAGAGAAGGGATCTTTGTCCAAGAAGCAATCGTAGAGCCGGAAAGATCTCAGATCTAATACATTCATAGGAACAACACACTCTCCAGGTTGGAAAGAACACTTGTGTTAGAAGAAAAGCAACTCAAGTGGAACAATAGCCAGACTCTAGGATTGAAATCAGGTTTGATATTTTTATTGTTGCTTAAGTATTGCAATCCTTTAGATTTTATTAATGCCAGAAACAAATGAATACTTAGTAGCATGTACTATCAATATAAATGCTTATTGTACTTAATTACAATATGAACTAACATCTCCTCTAGGAGATATTTCTTGTTCTTGTTCTCAGGCAGGAGTCGGAAGGATACCTTGGTAATGATATAATGAATTACCATGAAATTGATATGTTCTTATATAAAATGTTATTATATTGGAAATACTTTTGCTCTTGTTGTTCCTGTTTCGGGCAGGTTATCCTACGTATTCTAGGAAGGTTACCAGAGAAAGCAAGAGTTGAAAGAACTCAAAGGGAGTCAGTGATCAGGAAGAAGCAAGGTTTCGTGACACTTTGCAGGATGCATAGGGGCATGCAGCAGATGGAAGCGTGGTTCAAGGTTTCTCCGAGTTAGAGGGAATTAATGGCAGAATTTGAAAAGAAGGATCTTGTAGGCTTCATGTCGAGTTGTAGGCCTTTGTGTCGAGTTGTAGGCTTCGTGTCGAGTTGTAGGCCTTGTGTCGAGTTGTAGGGTTCATCCCGAGTTGTAGGCTTCGTGCCGAGTTGTAGGCCTTGTGCCGAGTTGTAGGCTTCATGCCGACTTGCAGGCCTTGTGCCAAGTTGTAGGCTTTATGTCGAGTTGTAAGCTACTCCAGTGAGATGGTCTGGTATGTTGAGTTGTTGCTAGACCAGTTAGACTGTCTGGTACGCTAGTGGCGTAGTCGAGAACATGTATGGATGTGATGGTGTTGCTTGTAATATGATCTAGGTGATCATGAGATAGCATGTGTAGCTCTAGTGATGCTACCGATCTGGAAGACCATGTAGGTCTTGCCCATGCCATGTGAGATGGATGGATAATGATGATACTCATGACATGGGTGTAGCCATGGGTGAGCACGTCATGCAAGTGTAGCCCATGACGATGATGGTGACAAACACTACGAGGTGTAGCTCTAGTGTTCTCTAGCGGGTTGTGGCCTCTAGACGAGATTGACAGCTCCACATGGGTGTATCCATGTGTGACGTAATGATGCTACCAGTAGCATGGTCTGCATAACCATGCCAAGAGGATCATGGCATAGCGAGCAAGGCTATGAAGACCAGAAGGGAACATCATGGTTAAATACCTCCCTAGCTAAGAGGGAGTGTTGATGTTTTGGTAGCTGCAGGAAGTATTAACTTCCATGGATAAACCTTTAACTAGAATAGAATATTCAGGAAGCAAGAGAAAACCTAAACAGATGTGTGAAAACCCTAGAAGACAAGTCGACTCAGCAGAATAAGTTATATTGAAGTATTATATGCAGAAAAGGACATGTCGGCCCTACTTGAAGAGACGCCAGTTCACCTGGCCAGATTAGTATAAATAGAAGGCGCTTTAGCTCATTTGGAAAAACACACTCTCACTTAGTTGATGTGCATATCTTAGAAGTGTAGTAGCAAGAGATGTAGTGCGCAAGTCTGGAAGAGGAGAAGTAGCAGCTACAGTGGTGTGGCACACTCTTGTTCAACCTTTTTGATACTCTTACTTGTGCGCTACCTTGGAGAAGGTGCACTCTCTTGGTTTATCTGTTGGTTCTAGTGTAACTTCCCGAAATCATTCTATCTAGCAAAGGTTAAGGTGCTCAGGAGTGGCTTTGTGCCTATGGTTGGGTGAAAATCGTGTAGCATTGTCTATGGTAAACGAGCACAATATTCTAACACCTTGTTCCCTTGCACAAATAAACCCCTAATTTCATCCCTCCCATTAATTTCATCTATCCCATGAATGCCTATAATATTTTTTATTTCTTCCCACCCATTAATGCTAATAAGGTGGTTGTGGATCCAAGCAAGTTTATCAAAAGTAAAAATAGTGACAGTGTTCCCGATGTTGATGACTA
The DNA here is from genome assembly GCA_009831015.1 of Picea engelmannii. Taxonomy (NCBI): domain Eukaryota; kingdom Viridiplantae; phylum Streptophyta; class Pinopsida; order Pinales; family Pinaceae; genus Picea; species Picea engelmannii. The sequence continues at coordinate 39,079 of ML830677.1, read as the reverse complement.
TGTCCCCTCCTCTTGATGATGTGTTGAGTTCAGTCAACTGTTATTGATGTTGTTAGTAGAATGCCCTTCTTGTTAAGGAATTATTGTAACTTCGAAGAATATTCTACTTATATTTGAGTCATTATTTGTTAAGTACCTGAATAGATCTACAAATATAATCACCACAAATATTGAATACATAATAGATCCACATAGCAATATAGAAGAAACCACACTTTATTATTACCAAACTCTTGAGGTAGGGCAACACCATACAATGGATCCTATTATGGAAGGGATCCTCTCATGTTCACTTGCCTCTTCAAGGGGGCATCCTCCTATTGAGCTACAGCTCACAATATAATAATTCTATTCATATCCCCTTACATTGCTTGAACACCTTTATATAGTGCTATCGTCACCTAAGAACATTCTAGAGAAGGAATCTTCTAAAAGTAGAACCTTCTAAGAAGTCATCTTACATTTATTATATCTAACTACTCATTTATTATATCTAACTACCATAGTGGGCCTTATTTAATAATATAGTGGACCTAGTCCACCTTACATTGAATGGCCTCCACTATTATCATTATGGGCCCTCTGGGCCCCCCCACTACCTCTCTAACTACCTAACATTATTGTATAGATCAAATCCTCTTTTGTGGATTGATCAAGTCGGATCTTATATAAGATCAAATCCCCTTTTGTGGATTGCTCAACATGTATTTATATGGTGGTATTTGTAAAGTCGGCCCCTAGTAATTGTAAAGTGGTTTTAGCCACTTCTAGGAGAAGTCGGCTCCACCAAGTGAAGAGTCACAACCCTAGTGCCACCTCGCAACTTGTATTTATATGTGAGGATGGTGTCTCATTTGTGAACACTAACCACACTAGCTCTGCAGCTATGAAGAAGTGTGCAAATCTTGGAGGAATTGCTACTGCAACTAAGTGTGACGTCAAGGAGGATTCTTAGTCTGTGTCTTGGTATTTCTTGGTTAAGTGGTGCGCTACTCTTCCAAGTGAAGGAGTAGAGGAGGATTTTCTATTCGGTCTTTGGTCTATCTATATTGAGGAATTTTTGTTGGGTTTTCTCCCCCATGAGGGTTTCCCAAGATAATCTTTGTGTCTCTATTGTTTCTGTGATTTCCTCTCTTTCAATGATCTTATTTATGCAACTAATGTGCTAAATGTTTATAATAATGAAAGAAGAACCGTAAGTGCTAGTTGTGTAAGTAAAACTTCAACATGGTATTAAAGCAGGCCTGAAAGAGAGCAACTCACAGTTTATAATAAGTGACTAGCCTCAACGCACCCTCTCCAAAATCCAGTTTTCAGTATTGCAGCTACTGCAAAATTAGGGTTTTTGCATAAACCCTAAGTGTGACGTTTTCCTTGTTTGAGGAGGACGTTGGAGAAAGTAACCACACCTAGGAACTCGCCTTAGGAGAGCGCATCTAGTCCTTGGATCATAATTTCGAAATTTGAAGTTTGAAAAATTAGGGTTTCCTCATAAAACCCTAAGTTGAAGTTGCAATTGCAGTTGCAGTTGCAGTTGAAGTACCAGTTGCAGTTGCAATGTTAGTTCCTTCGTGCCAGTTGCAATGGCAGCACCAGTTGCAGTGAAAGTTTTTGTGAAGTGTTGGGACTTATTTTTATTGTCCTAGTGCGCCTTACCCTAGCAAATATCCAGCTAACATTAAGTTACAAGTTGAAGCACCTTTGAAGTTTTAAAGGTTCGTTATTGCTTGTCGTTACTGCCAGATGGTGCCACTCCCTACCGATATTGTCAGAGGTATGTACTTACATATGTTCAAACTATATCATTATTCTAAAGGGTATTTGCAGGAGAAAGGATCTTTTGTCTAAACAACAATCGTAGATCCAGAAGGATCTCAGATCCAGCACATTCAGAGGAACAATGCACCCCAGGTTTGATTAATTTGATATGCCTCTATTTGTTATGGCATTATTGTGATCTTATGAACATCTAGGTTGTATTTTGTTATGTTGAAGTTATGACTATCATACTAACCATTGGTCAAAATTAAAGTCAAAAGTATTAGATTGATTGAGGTTGAGATTATAGAGTTTATTCTCTAACTCAGATTTCTGTCAAGAAAGCATATTGTCTTAGTACAGAGGACGGGTTGAAGAAAATATTTGTCATCTCGAGTGAAGGACACTCGGAAGAAAAGAAACACACTCGTTCTTGAGGACCAGACTCCAGGTTCCAGGTTTGATTGATTAAATTGACAAGATTCAAATTTACACATATCAAGTTTGATAACTACTAAGCATTATAGTTGTGATAGCAATCTTTGAAAAGTTTCATTATTGAATACTTGGTAGCATGTGAGCACTATTGAGATAAATGCTTATTGTAATCATTTACTAGATATAACTAACATCTCCTCTAGGAGAAACTTCTTGTTTTTTTTCTACGTTACCATGGAGGAATGATTGATCACAACACTAGAAGAGTGTTTCTCTCAATCATTATTATTGTATTTCTTACTTTTTACCCTTATTTCAAGGAGCTCACAAGTGATAGCTCTAAAGGAGCTATTGTGACGATTGTTCTCGCTATTGTTTTATTATTATTATAAAGAGTATTATTCTTGTCTATTGTTTCTCCCTTGTTGTTCTTGTTCTGGGCAGGTCAAAAGTAATAACCCTGAAGGGAGCTATAGTGATGGTTGCAGAAGGCAACATATTATATGAGACGTGGAGCAGACTAACAAAGTTGTAAACATGACCATATACATCCATGTATCGAAGGAGAAGAAGAAGAAGAAGAAGATACTTTTGTTAGATACACTACATCTCATATGAAGACGGAACATGAGGAGCAGAAGGCTCCAAAAAATGTCAGAACAAATCCCTCTAGTGTATTTGATCACTCTTCAGATCATAAAGAAGAGTTAGTAGAGCCAGAAGGGCCTACCCAAAATCATTGCAGTAACCAGGAAGAGACCAGCATGGTCCCGTGTCACTTTGCAGGATGCAAAGATATATGGCATTGATGAGCCATATCAGAGGGAGAAAAAGGCTCAGAAGTATATATAGAACAAGCACGATTCAATAAAAGAAGCCAACACAGTATGAGATTCAGAGGGAGCAGGTGTGACAATCCCTGAATTTGAGATTGAGTTATCTCAAGTGCCAGTTGGTGCAGTACATTAGTCAGGCCATGGAGACATGACTGCAATAGAAGATTGAGTTATCTCCAGAGAAAGAGGATAAGCTACCCTTAGTGTCAGTCATTGAGCCACTCTTAGTTTCAGATGAAGTTGTTGATGTGATGGAGTAGAGGAGCTACTCTCAGAGTTCAGCAACTACATTGAGAATAGAGCAGTCATTCTCAGCTTTAGAAATAGCAGCTGCAGGTGCAAAGTCTCGATTCCAGAAGGAACAGTTGCAGAGAGAATAGAGGACATACTCTCAGGCAGTGAGACAAATAGTGCTTTGCAGAAAGCACATAGAACCAACACATGATTATGCATATTGAGTTGCAGCTGAGAAAGTGTACCATGTTGATACAATGTGATGTGAAAATTTGGTTTCGAAGTACAGGATAGGAAGACTCATGTTTGCAAGTTGAAGCAAGCTCCAAGAGCTTGGTATGGCAGGATTGATAGTTTTCTGATGAGCTTGGGCCTTACCAAGAGTAAAGTTGATCCCAACCTTTACTTCAAGATTGAGCATGATGGACCAGTTATATTGTTGCTATATGTGGATGACTTATTCTTGACAGATGAAGAAAAGCTCATCACAGATTGTAAGAAGAAGCTTGTCGCTAAATTTGAAATGAAGGACCTAGGCCCGATGCACTATTTCTTAGGTCTTGAAGTATGGCAGAGTCGAGAAGAGATTTTTCTTAATCAAGGAAAGTATGTTGTGGAAATTCTGAAGAGATTCGATATGATGGACTGTAGAGCCATGTCCACTCCTATGGAGACAAATCTGAAGTTATTGGCTAATACTTCGTCAGAAATAGTTGATGTTACTCTATACAGAAAGAAGATTGGTTCGTTGATGTATCTAATGAATACCAGACCAGATATATGATTTGTTGTGAACACCTTAAGTCGGTATCTGGTGGAGCAAATGTGTTCACCTTGTAGCTGCAAAGCATGTGATGAGATACCTTAAGGGTATGTTGGATTATGGTCTCTGTTATATTGGAGATCATGAATTCAGACTGTATGGTTATACTGATTCAGATTGGGTTGGAAGTGCTTCAAACAGAAAAACACTTCAGGATATTGTTTCAATTTGAGGTCGGTCATGACTTAGTGGAAAAGCAGGAAACAATCCAGTAGTGCTCTCAATACGGCAGAAGCGGAGTACATTACAAATTTACAGCATGCTCCGCCAGTTGCGAAGCCATATGGCTTCGGAAGTTGTTGACAGGTCTGTTCGATCTGGAGATGGAAGCTACCATGATTCTATGTGATAACCAGAGTTGCATAAAGATGACAGAGAACCCAGTGCTCCATGATAAGACAAAGCACATAGAGATCCAGTATCACTACATTCGTGACATGGTGCAAAAGGGAGTTGTAAAGCTCCAATATGTTGGCACAGATGAGCAGGTTGCAAATGTGTTGACTAATCCTCTGTCTCATGTGAAGTTTGAGTACATCTGAGACAAGCTTGGTGTAGTTCGAAAGGACCTCCCTCGAAAGGGGGATTGATGTTGATGATACTATGGTATCCTGACCAACAACAGGTAGCTCAATTAGGATTTTATATCCTAGGGGGCTGATCATCCCTAGGTAGATCTCGAAGGTCTAGTAAGGACGGTCTGTAAGAATACATGTGTATGTATATGCCAGCTGTGGTCAGTAGTGGTAGCTCAGTTGGGATTTTATATCCTAGGGAATCTTATGATTCCTAAGCAAATCTCGAAGGTCCTGTAAGGACGGTCTGTCAGAGTACCACGTGGTAGTTCAGTTAGGATTCTATATCCTAGGGAATCTTATGATTCCTGGGTAGATCCCGAAGGTCTGGTAAGGACGATCTGTTAGAGTACCACAAATGTTGTTGATGATTCACCTGCCTCATTTTGTTGCCACATATTGATGATGATGTTCCAGCTTCGTGTTGTTGATGACGTTGTTCCAGCTTCGTGTTGTTGATGATGATGTTCTAGCTTCGTGTTGTTGATGATGATGTTCCAGCTTCATGATGTTGATGATGGTGTTCCAACTTTGTGTTGTTGATGATGTTGTTCCAGCTTCGTGTTGTTGATGTTGGTGTTCCAGCTTCGTGCCACTGATGTTGATGTTCCAGCTTCATGTTGTTGCTGATGATGATGTTACTCTATTTCCACGTTACAGATGATGATGATGTTCAGTTTCTATTGATGTTGATGATGAGAAAAACTTATGATGGTCTATAGATATGACTGACAGTGTTCCCGTTGTTGATGACGATGTCCCCTCCTCTTGATGATGTGTTGAGTCCATTCAATTGTTATTGATGTTGTTAGTAGAATGCCCTTCTTGTTAAGGGGGAATGTTGAATTATTGTAACTTCGAAGAATATCTACTTATATTTGAGTCATTATTGTATAGATCAAATCCCCTTTTGTGGATTGATCAAATCGGGTCTTGTATAAGATCAAATCTCCTTTTTTGGATTGGTCAACATGTATTTATATGGTGGTATTTGTAAAGTCGGCCCCTAGTAATTGTAAAGTGGTTTTAGCCACTTCTAGGAGAAATCGGCTCCACCAAGTGAAGAGTCACAACCCTAGCGCCACCTCACAACTTGTATTTATATGTGAGGATGGTGTCCCATTTGTGAACACTTGCCACACTAGCTCTGCAGCTATGAAGAAGTGCGCAAGTCTTGGAGGAACTGCTACTGCAGCTAAGTGTGACGTCAAGGAGAATTCTTAGTCTGTGTCTTGGTATTTCTTGGTTAAGTGGTGCGCTACTCTTCCTAGTGAAGGAGTAGAGGAGGATCTTTTGTTCGGTCTTTGGTCTATCTATATTAAGGAAGTTTTGTTAGGTTTTATCCACCATGAGGGTTTCCCAGGATAATCTGTGTGTCTCTATCGTTTTTTTGATTGCCTCTCTTTCAGTGATCTTATTTATGCAGCTAATGTGCTAAATGTTTATAATAATGAAAGAAGAACTGTAATTGCTAGTTGTATAAATAAAACTTCAACATGTACACCTCTATAGACTTTAGCAAGGGGGTCTCTTGTCCCACAAACAAGGGGGTCTCATACACCATATTAGTGCATGGCTTGGTTGTGACCTTAAAATTAGATTATTATTATTATTATTGTAAGTAAGTAGTTTTCTATTAAAATATGGACAAAATGTAAGGAGATGTCATCATGTCTAACATTCGACCCAGATATTCATCGGTGACTTAAAATTCTACTTGCATGCCCAGAGGGAAACCAGGCCAGCTGCCAAAAAGACATATAAAATAGAGTTCATATAGAAATATCTAGCTACTAACAAGCCTAAGAGAGTAAGACCAAAAAAACAATATAACACTATAAAGACTAGCAAACCCAAATGGTGAAGACCTTGAAAAACAACATGACTGTCATCCATCCAATTCATGAACATGGGGTGCACCATTGGGCTAAGAGTCGTCGAACTGAGTCGGCAAAGGGGGGGGGCGAGAGCTCAAAGGTTGTCCTTTGCCATTTTCCAGTTGAAAGATGCCACCATGCTTCTTGACCAACCAAAAGACCAATGTTATCAGCGGGTTGGTATGTTTCTCCAAGGCTTCCAATCGTTGAATGAATTTCCTGAACTCCTACTCATGTGGCCTCATACTCTGAGCCACCATCATCTTAATATGCCAATAGAGCTCCATTATGCGGTGGAACTTGATGCCTCTATTCCTGGTGCAACCGAGGTCAGGAATAATGCCCCCCACCTGTTTGTCGACGTCCTCATCCTTTGTATACACGACGCACGTGCACAGTCCTAACCTCCTCCTCCAGATTCGGCATCGTTTCTTTGTCCTCCGAGGCTACAGCAAATTGATAGTGAGCACCTTCATTTTCAGTAGCAAGAGCAACCCTCGTTTTGCACTTAGTAGAAGGCTCCGATTTTCGTTTCCTAGGAGCCATGAATAACCAAACCCAGGAATACAAACCCCTTCGAGCATGAGCGGAATGAGAAACCAGGATAACAAGAACTAACCAAGGCATAATCTTACCCAAATTTAGAAACCTCCTCCCATGCTCAGACATAATGTCGGCTAGGACAGAGCCAATTAGGTCACTGGTGGACATTAAAGGGTGCATTTCCATCATCGGTCGGAGAAACCCCAAACTCATACACATCCACGTCCACTGATCATCATGCCTAGTGGAGCTTTCATCCAGGTTTGGAGCACAGGGTCCAATCGTGAGCGCATGAACTAGGGAAGTGATGGGGGTCGAGACGAATGAGGCGACCTCCCGCACATATCCATTATTACCCACCCTCTCGCCAGTTGTCGAATTTTCCTACCGAGGAAAGCTATGTGTCACTCAATACGAATGAGTTGTTGTTGTTGTTATTATTGATGTGATTGTTTCTAATACTTAACAAAAATAAGATAAAATATTGAAAAAAAAAATAGAAAATAAAATATTATAATCATAAGCAAATAAAATATGGTACTTAATCAACCACGAAATAAAATATTGAGAAAGAAAAGATCCTCCATTAGAAAAGAATGGAAAAATGAATTGAATTGATATTGCAAATAAAAGTATACTCGAGTCTCATGAAGACATGTAAGCTCAATTAATAATAATAATAAAGTAGACTCAATTATTATGGACAACTTGCCCCGGATGGGGTGACACGCGGCAGAGTGGACATGCCACCCGGACTCGCACTTAGCGTTGAATTTATAGCTGATGGCCGCCACCCTCCTCTACGCATTAACGTTGATGGACGGCCATAGCAGAGAGCAGGCGATGGAGGTACTCCTCCCTCGCGCGACAATTAACCCATCACTCGCACATGAATTCATTGCTGATATGGATGGACGGAGGATCCGACAGTTTGATTATGGTTTTTATGTTGAGTCCGAGCTGCGGAGGAAGGCTCCTGGTGTGGCAGCGACAGCGTTTCTTACCAGGGCTGGTGGCTTCTATCTACATTCTGGAAAGTTTAGTCAAGGTTGGTGGCTTCTCTGTAGGTCTCAACAGGGTTGGCTTGCCTGCACTCAGCATTCGCAGCCGCTTTCGATTATTCACCCATTATTTGCTCGCCTGGCTGGCTTCTTTCCTAACTCGGCTCTGCGTTTGATTGGCATCTGCTCAGTTATAATGGTCAGGAGGCGAGGAAAACCTCGACGGGGTTCTGCCTGGGAGGCGCTCAAAGCGCAGCGGCGCCGAAAGGAGGAGCTTGAACGAGCCTTGGCTCTGGCCTCTTCCATGCTCAGGAAGAAGGCTCGGGTTGAGAGGAGGGCGAGGCTTAACACCATCATTGAACAAGACGCTGGCTGCAGTAGGATTGAGAAGGAGACCGAGCATGCGGA
>ML830676.1:69252-85440 GCA_009831015.1 Picea engelmannii | reverse complement strand
CCTAGATATTTTCTGACAGATCCAGGTTGCGTTGGAGTATATTCAGTGTACTGTTGCATAGATCCACATTGTATGTCTGGTGGCTATGTTCAAATTTGAGTCTTTAACACATAGATCCACAATGTAGTTTTTGGTGGCTATGTTCGGATTTGAGTCATATTGGAATGGATCCAGAGTGTATGTTTCATGGCCATGACCTGTCTTACTTGACATGGATCTTCGCATGTCAGCATTTATGATTTGAGTCATTTGTATTATGAGTATGGGAATGCCTACCTTAGTGATGATATATTATTGTACTATATTTCCTTGTTTGTTGGCAGGTTTCCGACCGACGGTTCCTTGTTCCCTACACACACTCGACAAAGTATTTCAGTTATCACTCTGTTCTAACTTCATACTTTGGGGGGATTTCTGTTACACATTATTTTCATCATCCCTATGATTGTTAATGATGTAAACCTATCTGTTTCCTTCAGAGGGGTCAGTGGCCTGAGTTCCTGAAGAAAGAAGAGAGAAGAACTTTTCCTGAGAAATGAAGTTGCATTTTCCTTTGTAAAGACCCTATAAAAAATGAAGTTCGTAGGTTGCTATATAGGCAGGGTGCGAGAATGCCTGATTCTCGCAGGTTGCACCATAGCTGGGTTGAAAGAGGTTCACAGGTTGCTCTATAGGCAAGGTGTGAGAATGCTTACACGTGGGAAAAATGAGCATTTTCTCGAATCTTCTAGAAGGAGAAACTTCCATGGTGAGGTGGCATCCGAATTGTGTGGATCTTACTCGCTTTCATGATTTAGTGGGATCATCCTAACCTCCTCACCTTATCCTCTTCAACTTATAAAAGGAGAGGATCTCTCATGGAGAAAGTTAGCTCTGGAGCTTTGGGATTGGCTAAGTTGGATTTGGCTTGGAATTATTAGCTTGGTTAGAGTGGCTTTGAGATTTGCTTTGTCAAGATAGATTGTGAGTGTCTATTAGATCCATGGTCTCAGAATTCTTGGAGTGAAAGTGTGTGGGGAACAAAGGACAATTGGAAGGGACTTTACGACATCAAGGCCATGGTTGTAATCTCTCTTTCACATTTAATATGATACAGTAATATGATTCTTTCCTATAAAGCTTGTCGTGTTTTATTGTATGATTCCTTGATCACATAGATAGTTTTATATTGAGTTTAATCTATTACTATCACTTTGGTTGGTTGCGTTCTTTTGCAGGTTCATCATCGTATGAGCGTTGGAACGGAGCTAGGATGGAGATAGCGAGAGAAAGCGACGTTTAAATGGTATGTCACTTATCCCTCTTTAGTTAGTAAATTCAATATTTAAAACTTTAGGAAAGCATCATGTTCTGGTGTTTTTTGTTCTAGATCCAGGTGGATCTAGGGAGATCAGTTAGTGTCTGCACCTACCGATTAGTTCGATAACAAGGGCACCCTTAGGTCTTTGACCAGCCCCCAAGTCAGATTCAACCGAGATTTGGGTGTCAAATCGACTTGAAAGCTGAACAAGAAGTGGGTGGAAGGTCGACCAATATCATAAATGCACCGTTTTGAGGGGTGCACGGTTTTTTGCGTCCACAGTCGCTTATCGTGCACATGTGATATTTTCTTGCATTTCTAGATGGCGCATGTGCTCGCCCTCCCTGTGTAGTCTTAGCGCATGCTGATTTTATAACTAGTTGCATAGTTTTGGACCTTTTGGAAATGCATTTTTGGTCCATGAGTGAACTAATGAGTGTTTTGAAGATGCTGGATTCTTGTAACCATTTGCGGATGAAATTCCAGTGATAACAACTGTAACTGAGTAAAAATCCTCCCAATATATCTTCCAGTGGTTAGACTGTACAAAGATAGTGTGGGCCCATAACCTGTTAGAAAATTAGGTGTGCTCGTTTAACCATAGAAAATATAGCAATATTGTCACCCAACCATAGGTCGAAGCCACCCCCGAGCACCTTAACCTTGACAGAGAATAATTATGGAGGAAAACCCTAGGCCTAGTAGCCAATCAAGGTAGCGTATCACTCTCCAAAGTTATCATACCAAGCAGAAAGTCCAAACCATAACCAAGAGAGAGTCTAAGATTGAAACCGAAAATACAAGTTGCAGTAGCTGCAACTGCAACTACTCTCCAGACTTGTGCACAACTAAATTTTTGTAGTTGCAAGTTGTGTCCTTCAAATGAGCTCTGACGTCCTGTATTTATACCTCTCCTCCTTATCCGTCTGGGCCGACTTCTCATTCTGGAGGCTAAAAACTCAATATTAAGTATTTCCTTCAGTCGACTTGTCTTTTAGGGTTATGTCCAATGCTTTAGGGTTTCTTCTTTCTTCTCAGAATATTCTATTCTTGTCACGGTTACACGTAGAGGTTAATACCTCCCATTTAAACTTTCATTAGTTTTGTGGAAGTTTAAATGAACTTGCAATTATTTCCATCAATTATCCTCAGAGTTTGCATCAATTATGTCCAACAAATCTTAAAAACATTTGCAAAATCTTTGTGAAGCATGATTTGTATATACGTGCCTTTAAGATCCTTGGTAACAATGTTTGAATCCGTTACCAATATTTATGATTCCACAGGCTAGAGAATGAACCGGAAAATAAAATAATTTAATGCCTCTCAACTTATCTCCAACAAAAATTTAAAAATACTTGCAAAATCTTAAAGAAATGTGAATTTAATACACGTGCCTTTAACATATGCTACTTTGTAACAATAACACACATCCATTGCACTAAATCTAAAGCATGTGAAGGCATTGCGTTGTACACTAAATCCAATGTATGTGATGTCAAAAGATTTAAGCTACCACTCAGGGCAGGGGCTTGCTGCTTTGCAACTCCCCTTGTTGGGATTGATTTTGAAGCATTTAACCCTCAACAAAAATTACTTTAGAAAAATGAACGTGGTTGCATTTCAAATGAAATCAATTAAAATACATAACAAGGTAGATAAGACACCCATTGGCTAGTCCTTTCCAATGATGAAAGGACATAATTTAGATTAGGAAAAAAGAGATCAAGATGATTACTATATGGTGTTTAGTAATAACATTTCAATGGTTGGTTTAAGAGTAGATTACATGCACCCTTGAAAACATTTAAGAAGCCATAAAAGGGTTGAGTTTCTAAGATATGATACTAAGTTTGATATAGTTAATATGGAAAGAATAACACATAATCCAACAATGATATGTTGAAGAATTTAGTTTCTAGTGGCAATATCATATTGTATTATGCTTTATGGTACATTTATAATTCTGTGATGTACTTTAGGAAGTTTTTGGTTTTTTCTACTTGAATAGCATAAACTATAGATTTTAACTATATAGTATATTTATATTATATGACAATCCTCATACAAATTTAGATAGTAAGGCATAAATTCTTCTACTAAAACGGAAGCAGGCCTATGTTCTAAGAACTTTGACTAATTGCAAACATACGATAATTGTTTCATTTTGTTGAAGTCTTCTTCTTATGAATCCATCCACCATCATCGAAAGGGAGTTAGACTATAACACATGTGATTCACCAACATTGGTTTATTAGGCATCATTGATGGGTTCATTCGATTAAGATTTACTGGTAGCTCTAGCTTATGAGCCATAGTGAAAGTAGAAGAGTAGTACACACTGACATTATCATAATTAGAATGAAACAAAAAGTAGATCAACATCACTCCAAATTCTCTTTTGAATAAGGGGATTAAGTGTTTCTTCACCTACAACCTTATAAACAAACATCACTCAAAGAAAAAATACTCCATAAAGTAGCACCAAAGTTCTATGAACCCTATAAGATCACCCTGTACATTGGACAAGTTGTCTACAAGTTTTCTCTTCCAACCCACTCAAAGATTCATCTCGTATTTCATGTGTCTTGTTTAAATAAGGTCATGGGATCAAATCACAAGGTGAAAAACAACTTACTAAAACTTGATGAAGAAGGCTCCCTTTAGCTCTAACCGAAAGAAGCATTGGATATTAGAAAGCATTAATTGTGCAAGTGACTGTATGAGAAGTACCGATTCAGTGGAAATATTTTCAACCCGAAGAGTCACAGGGGAATTAAGAGTGATTTTATAACAATTTCCTTATTTCCAGCCTTGAGAATAACACTACTAGTGAAGGGGGAGGGCATGTTAGGGTCCTACCCCAACCCCTCCTACTTTAGGCGACCTAGGAGTTAGTCAATTGATGTATGTGGCCATCCTCTTTGAATAAGGCCCATTAGATGGTAGTGGATAATTATTTAATGTAGAAGGGTCCACTTTATAAGGCCCACTAGGTAGTTGGTACCCATTAATGATGGGACTACAAGTAGTTACGGTTCTACTATTGAGAATATATTTAAAGAGAATAGGAGGCTATGGATTGTTTTGTCTTGTATTTTTGTATTTTGAGCTTTGCTCAGTGAAAGGTCACCCCACCTTAAGAGACAAGTGAACATTTCTTTCTTTCTTTTGATTATCATAATACAAGGGTATATTTGATAACTTCAACTTATTTGTCTCTTGTATATGTTTTTTTGAAATTATATTCTCTATATACCTAGTTGTGTTTCAAGTCTCAAGGTTAAGGAACACTACATTCTACACCCACTAAACCTCTAGAGAGCTCATCATTAACACTAGAAGAAAATAAAGATTTAGAATTTAGAATGTTCAACATGGAAGAGAAAATGGCAAGCATGGGAGCTACAATGGTAAGGAAGGATGACATCATAAATATGGCAAGGAAAAAATAATTTGAAGCCTTCAAAAATGATCTCCAAGACATGAAGGAGACATTTTGAAAGTGCTAATATTCCTTTGTACCTCTAATTCACCTACTCAAGAAAAGGGAAAGGAGAAAATGAGGGTTGAGTCCTAGTTGCATATAGAGATAATTCAAACATAATTAGAGAACAATAGGTTTTAGTCGTTGACAATTGATCATTCATCACTCTAAGATACAAATCATCAAGGGTTTAATTGGGGACCAAGGAACTACTTCATTTCCAAGATCGATATGAGGAAGTTTTATGGTAATGATCCCATAACATGGATATTCCAAATGGAGATATTCTTTGATCCACACCAAGTGCCAAATTTACAAAAGATAACTATTGTATCTTTGTATTTAGAACTTGATTGGTTTGTTTGGTACAAATGGAGTTGTGGTCACAAGAAGGACTCTATTGTCTCTTGGTACATTTTTATGGATGAATTGATAGCACTTTATGGGGATATTACAAGAAACGCCTTCTTTAACCGATTGATAAATATCAAGAAAAAAAGGTTGTAGTGAACCTTGATAGATGTAAGAGAGAATATAACTCTTAACTTCAAAAATAAACCTTTAAAATTTGGAAATATCAAATTATTTCACATCCTAAAGAACACAAGAATATAGAGAAGGACCCTTAAGGTAGGGTAACACCATAAAATACTCCTTATGGAAGGAATCACTACACAAGCCATGCTTGCTACAAAACAATTCATCCGACATATCCCAATACAATGGTACTCATGTGTATCCTCGGGGGTCTATGAAAACTACCCCTTATTATTATATTATTTCATATTAACTATCTAGTGGGCCTATTTATTACCCATCAACTACCAAGTGGGCCTATTCCATGATTATGGCCAGATTACATTCATTATCCCATTGGGTGCCTCCCTAGGTACCTCATATTATCCTCCCTAGGTACATCACAATCCATCCCCCTTCACATGTTTCATCCTCAAAGCATGTAAATAATCCATATAATATGAATTTCTATGCAATGTAGCCAATTGGTACCATGCATGATCATGCATCCGTCCTAGTGAAATTTCAACATGGATCCAATTGTGGCCTTTTATCCTCAATTTTGATTCTAGTTGCTCCTTGGGTTCCATGTTTTCATTGTGCGACTTTGATATCTCCATGCATTTCTTTTAGTCCTCCACGAGCCTCCATACTGGTTGCCTTTTTGGTTCCATGTTGGTCATGTTACCTCCATTTCCTAGGGATAACCAAGGAGATGATGTCTCGATGCCCTCATGTTGCAAACATGGAGTACCGAGAGACAACTTGACCAACAATGTCCACTTGCATAGATAGAGGACCGCTTCACCGCCACATATCTCAGGCTCATTATAAGGGTATCCACCACATCGACTAGCTTCACGAAGACATTGATTCTTGCTCCATGAGGTACATGTAAGGTATTATGGTGATTATCATTTCAATATTCAAGGCATTTGAGTTTGTTGCATTTAAAAATGCTTTTGATTATGTAATGTCTGCTTGGAAATTAAGATATTTACCTCGTTTCACCTTGGTGGTTGACATTGCACCCTAATAAGTGGTCAGCCTTAGGGACATGTTTTCTAGTGGGAGGTCCCCTTGACAGGACATGGTGTCGTTCATGACCATACTTGCCACTTTCCACACTTCATCTCCTCATCTCCTTATCTTTTGGGATTTTTGGGTGTATTGACCCAAGAAGGGATTGTCCCTCATTTCATGAGAGGAGGGGGTTGAAGGCCTAAAGGCTTTGTTGGGCCCGAGATATGATCAATTTTGTGACAGTTATTAGACACTTTTGTCGAATGTATATATGTGTTTTTCATGTTTTGAAGGAGCTTTTTGAAGAATTTTATGCTAAAACGGTATGATCTACACCAAGTACGTATGATTCTTGTTTAATGTTGATATTGAGTACAATTCATCACGTTTTTATGCTCCCAAGGATCTGATTCACTTTTTTGGTGTTAAAGGGAAAAAACGCATCACGTTTCTGCTTCCGGCACTTAGTCTGACACTCCTTCCAGTACTCGATCCGACACTGCATCCAACATCGCATCTTGCACAAATAAGGTGGGTGAATTGGCAGTTATGGTATTGGAGGCTAGTGGTGGGCAAATCAGGAACATGGGTTTTGCTCATGCTTTCCCTTTCAAGCTACTAAACCTTTGACAACTTAGTTTAAGTTGTTAAACATGGCGATTATTGGCCCACTCCATTTCAACAGTTAGGGCATCATTTAATGTACATTGCCGAATTTAGAAGTGGTTCGACCCTCCTGTGGTTGAACACTTGATCTGTAAACATTATAAATACCACCGTGGTGGTCAGATAATTTTTCAGGAAGTAGAAGAACCAATGTGATAGGAAAAACACGATTTTACTCTGTTTTGCTATTTTTCGCTGCCAGATTATATAAAAACTGCATTTTTGAGTTTTTATGGTGAAATCGAATTGTTGAGTTCGTGGTGTGCTTTTAGGAGGTGACCACGACTTGATGGGGGGCCCACCAACAGTTTGGTAACTGTTCTTTATGTTGTTTATGCATTTTATAGTTTAATTGTTCTCTTTATTTTCTGTACATGCATTATCATTTTGTTAATTAGTTTGCTGTTGTAGTTTAATTGCTTTAACGCTCTTTTGCAGGTTAGTATGAAGGATTGTGTTACCATGCATTGATCTTGTAGTTAGGAACGGATTTGCAAATTCATAGACTAACCCCGTGTGCAATTAGATATTAGACTATGTTTTATTTTATGCTGTTAGAATTAAATTTAAAATAGAGTTTGAAATATAATAGAACATAGTTTTATTTAATGTTTTCTTTAACAAGGATTTGATGGATGGATAGGGTTAGATTCAGTTTTTAATTATAGATTGCTTATTCCATTTTTACATAGATCTTTCTTAATTAGTTGTTGGTTAATGTATTTGTTAGTTTGCTTTTTAATGTCATGTTTTAATTTATGTTCTTAAGCATTTTCCTTATTGCAGTTTGAATTGTTAAGATAGATATAGCATAGTTTCATTTTATGTATTTTCTTTCCTAGAATTAGATTGCAATTATATTTCTTAGTTAATGATTGAATTTAATTATGAAGTTTGTTTACATAGTATAGAAGTACAATTATGATCTTTGTTATCAATCCAAGAGTCACCCCGAGACTGCAAATGAGAGTAATCTTGGTAACATAGAAATGTAAATGGATTAAAAGAGTTTGAATAGGTGGATCAACAAGAAGAGAGTAAAAATGAGGGCATAAGACTACTGCAAATACATTCCATTAGGCATGGAGTCATAACATCCTACAGATCAAAGGGAATCAAGCTGCCTACCAGACAAAAGGCTTATGCAAAGACGAATAGAGGAATAGAAGGTAAACAAAGAGAAGAATAACCACATAACAAAGATCATTTCTGTAATATAGATTGAAGAGTGATTGAACAATAAACTGTGATTAACAAGCAATTACCACAAATCCTTTGCAACTCATGAATTCATTAACCAAAGGCAGCTTTTGATCTTCAAAATCTGTAAATATTATTCAAGCAAGATGACAAGATAGAATGATAACAAAGAACACAACGTTTGATAAGAAACTCTCATGAATATCTAATGGTAGAAATGATAATTACAGCAGGCCCTCAGGGTTACAATTGAGCAAATAAACTGCTCCTCTAGCTCTCTCTCCTCTTGGATCACGAATCCAACCCCTTCTCCAAGAGATCTTTCCTTATTTAAATAGACAATAGCATACAAATGAACTAAGGAGGTCAAATCCCATCTCCTCCATTGGATTCTAAGCCTTGGAGATAGGTGGCTACAATCAAAGAGACAAAAATCCAACAAACTGCTAATTTTCAGGAATTTGTTGGAAGTCATTAATAAAATGTCTCCACCTCATTGCATGAGGCCTTTGCTGGAGCTAAATCTTAGGTGTAGGTGTCCCTTGACATCTAAATGATCCTTGAGAAGTCATTAGAACCCTCCTTGACATCTAATTGATCCTTGAGAAGTCATTCAAACCCTCCTTGACATGTGGCAACCTCCCCACAAGGCGAATATCAAAACCGTGACCGCTACAGGAAATTAGGCAGCGCCGCTGTAAAACAATTGGGTATCGCCAATTCTATTTCTGATATCTCTCAAACCATAACACATTTTGAAAAACTGAGAGAGGTTTTTGTTATTTCTCATGTTATGAACAAAAACCTCCTCTAGTGTTCAAAAATACCTTCTCAATTGTTCAGAATCAAAGTTTCAAATTAGTGACTAGAAACTGGTAAAATAACTCTGCATAATTCGTTTTCTGCCAGAAATATTAAGTAGCGCCTTTAGGGAGCGCCACTTATGCTGTGCATGTGTGTAGGTTTAGGTAGCAATGTAAAAATGCAATGCCTTCAATATTGAACATGTGTAGAGCAGTTGGTGGTCTTTTATAATCTCGAACCCATTGTGTTTAGGTGTCTTGGCAGTATAGTAGGTTGTGCACTTTACCACTGAGGGAGTTAACATTTTAGCAAAAACCCAAAACTCTGATAGTTAGGCCTCTTCTAGCTGAAAATTCTTGTGCTAAAAATCTCGTTATATTGTTGATGGTTAATAAATGAACATGCAGGGTAATTAACATTGTTTCCGTAATGGCTAAATTCTCATTGGATTGTTTAATCCATGCCTTTCACTTTGCTATTGAGATCAGTGTTGATCTTATACCGCTTGAATTATCCTTTGTTGTCAAGTGCCATCGAGATATTATACTACATTGAAGACATTCACACAACCACCAACACTATATTTGAGTTTTTCATAGGTTAAAAGATAGTTTTCTTGCTTTCATAGGTTAAAAGGTAGTTTCTTACTTTCCTAGATCAGAAGATATAGTTTTCTTGCTTTCATAGCTTAGAAGATAGTTTTATTGCTGTTGTAGGATAGATAGTTTTTTGCTTTGGTAGATTAAAGAGCAGTTTTCTTATCATAGATTAAAGGTTAGTGGTTAATCTTTCTTGCTTTCAGTTAAATAGATTTCCTTTTATGAATTAGAAATAGTTTTCAAATTTGAATTAAGAATATAGTCCACTTGCCTCTTAGGCTAGATAGTTGTTCAATGAGAAATTTTTATTAGATTACTTGCAATAGAAGTTCTCTTAGGGTAGTTAGTTGTTTACTTGCTTTGATAAGTTAGTTAGTTGTTTTGCTTACTTGTTTACTTGCTTTAGTAGGTTAGCTAGTTGTTTTGCTTACTTGCTTTAGTAGAATAGTTGCTTGCTTGTTTATTTACTTGCTTTCATAGGATAATTGCTCATTGAATTTACGTTGGAAAGTTAAAGTAGTTTACTTTTGTTATTTGCTTATCGTTATGCTTAATAGTTGCTTTTGCTTATTATTATGAACTAGTTTTCTTCAAGTAAGGTTTTTACTTGTTTTTCTTAGAACTATCCATCGATCCTTGGTCCAAAAGTACTTAGGTTGCATAGTTTCAAGTTGCTTAGTAGGATTTTCTCATTAGATAGCTTTGCTTGAATAGATTAGCCTTTAGATAGCCACTTCCTTAGTTAGACTATACTACTACCAACCCTTCTACCTTTGGCATATATTTTGCTACAACTCTAAGTTTACTTACCCCAGGAAGACAATTTAATTGAGGATTTTTAGTGCATATACAACACCCATCATTTTTGGTGCCGTTGCCGAGGACTTGTCTCAAGGTAAGAAGTAGTTAGGAAATAGATCATTCCTAGACCTTAGCATTAGATTGGTGGCGGGGGAACTTTAAGACGAGAGGTAAGAACCTGTGCATCTGCTATTGTAGGCTCCCCCAAACCCAATGGTAGTTTTTCTTTTTCTTTTTGTTTACTTTCATGAATAGACCTAGACACCCAAATGGTAGCTTTTTCTTTTGTTTTTGATTTCTTTCATGAATAGACCTAGAGACCCAAAAGGTAGATACATTAAATCTAAATCAGACCTTTCAACCAAGGTTCCTTCCAACCTTTTTGGGGGAAGGAACGTTCCACTTATAAAATTCGTAGACCGATACCGAAAAACATGAGCTAGCTCAACTCAAAGAGCTAAGGTAGTCTCTGAAGAGACTAACACAGGGAGCACTATAGAACAAGAAATTGAAGCATCAATCATATTGGGACAGGAGGCAAGACCACTTGAGCCTTCCATAGAACCAAACAATACAACCTTTTCTTTTACACCACCACCAGGAGACCCTAATTTTGAAGACATCATAGACCCTGAATAGGTGAATATTTTGTTTGGTAGTTCAACTAATGTCATTATCTCTCAAACTAACACAGAAAATTTGGCACCAATAGTCTCAACCGACTCGAGTAGAGTCCCAGATATCCAATCAGTAGGAAGACCTTTCCATAAAAAAGAAACCTTGTTCTCTTCAAAGATAAAATCACCTAGGTACTCTCTTTTTGAAAACCAAGCCAATATGGATGACCAGGAGGACCATAAAAATGTAAGACACATGGAGGAAGAAGAAACTGGAAACCAAACCGAAACCACCTTCGGTTTTCCAATTTTGGACACCACTCCAAATGTCAACATGAAGAATATTCCTCTCTCGACACTGCCTACCTTTTATGGTAAAAAAAGTGAAGATACAAACAACTTCCTATTTGAATTTGACATCTTGTGTAGGAGCTACAACTACGTACAAGATGCCCAAAAACTAAAACTCTTTCCTGCCACCCTCAAAGAGTCTGCACTAAGATGGTTCATGGGGTTGGGATAATCCAGTATTAGGTCTTGGGAAGCCATGAAATACATCTTTCTTAAAAAGTACCAAGACTACTGCAAGACCAAAGAGTCTCGTATTGACATCTTTAAAATACAATAGTTAGAAGATGAGATCCTCAAAGATTATATGGAAAGATTTGGTTATATCTCCCAGAAGTCAAAATACCATGACCTCCCAGAGGATGCAATTAGGGCTCTTTTCCTTAAGGTAATTTTAGAAGAATATCTAGAGATTCTTAACCTGATGGAATCAGGTGACATCTCTCATAAACCATTTACTGAAATATGTGAAATGTGTAAAAATTACTCAATGAGTAGAGCCAAAACAGGAAAGAATGTTCGGGACCCTTATAATAGAAACTTAAAACCAATTAGTTTAGGTGGTATTACAAGAGCAGAGATAGGGAACCTTTTGGAAAACTTCAAAATAGATATCTTAAGCACAATAGGTTCCCAGTTGGACACCCTAAAAATAAAAAAAGAAACAGGAGGAGGAAAATGCAGCAATGCGCATATATTGCCCAAGATGCAAGAGGAAGCATTCCTCAAGGGAATGCCCATTATATAACATTTCAGTTTGTGGCTTCTGTACAGAAGACCATGTGACTGAAAAATGTCCATCATTTCCCGGTTTATTAGCCATCTATAGGAGTGGAGATCCTGGGGAGTCTTCTTATGCACCTAGGGGGCCATGGTAGCCTAGGAGCCAACCCACATACCCAGATCTACAATCTCAAGTTCCACCCTATTATCAACAACAACAACAATGGAACTCACCAGGTTGGAAAAACTGGTCTGCTCAGTACCAACATCCTTGCTTTCAAGGATGGAGATGAGGACATAACCAAGGAAACCCTCAAGCTCCACCTATCCCTATGTCCAACCATTATTATCCTCAGTTCCCACCGAACACTCCATAGCTTCTGCCAGGTTTTGTTCCACCACCTTTACCTCCAATTCCACAACAACAACCGCTACAATATCAAAATGAAAGCTCCCCAAGACCAACACTATTACCGACACAACCAGTGCCAAATCCAAATAATAAGCCCCCTAAAACTCTTCACAATGTTGAGATGTAGGCCTTCCCAACATATGTTATTACTCCCGTTCAATTACAGAAAATTCAACTAAGATCGGGAAAAGTTATGGAGAGGCAAAGACCTTCAGTAGTCATCCAGGAAGAAGAATAAGAAGAAACCACCAAACAACCCACATATGACACTAGGTGGGAATATGTTATTATCCCGAAGAATCAAGAACCCAAGCTTCCCTAAAATGAACCTTAAAAAATTACGAAGGTCCCTCCTTATCCAGACCGATTGGTAATCGAGAAACCTACCACTCGACCAGAATTTGACATCTTGAATGAATTGAAAAATATTTGTGTCAAGATTCCCTTTCTTCAAGACATTAGAGACATTCCAATCTACAGTAAGTTAGTCAAATAATTGTGTATCGAGAAGCCAGGTAGGAAGAAGAAGGATCCCCATATCGTACACTTGATAGGAGGACTTTTCGAATACATATAAGAGCAACCAAACCTAGCAAAGTATGGGAACCCAGGAAACTTTGTAGTGACCATAACCATTAATGAGGTCTCCATTATAAACACTCTCATAGACCCAGGGGAAGCCATCAATGATATGACCGCTACTACCTTGGAACAATTACAGTTACAACCTCTTCTTCGGCCTACCCCAACCATTTTGGAATTGGCAGATAAGACTAGGGTTATACTTGAAGGGATTTTAGATGATATTGTTAGCTCCCAAAATGAACCCGTCCCTCTGGTCACATTTTGTGGTGGATAACATGGCTATTGGTAGTTTCCTCAATTCATTTTTGAGTTTTTATAGTTGCAAAACTTAGGTTTTGGTTTTTGTCTTAGAAAATAATATGACCCATTAAAGTCTTCTTTTCAAAATTTTCATAATTCACTTTCAACAGCTAACGTGTGTCCAAAAGATGAGTGTTAGCCGAGGAAAGTGGTGACTTTCAGTAGCTAAGGAGCGTCTCTCATAGGTATATGCGCTGTTGAAAGTGTTGAATTCCAAAATATCCAAAGAAGCAGTGTTGCGGCTTGTGCGCTGGGGAAAGTGCAGACTTTCCACAGCTACAGAACAGTTCTTCCAAGGTCATGCGCTGGTGAAAGTGAAGACTTTCAACAGCTAAGGATAAATTCTCATAGGGTGGCACGCTGGTGAACGTGAAGACTTTCCACAACTAAGGAGAAGTTCTTGCGGGATCATGCGCTGGTGAAAGTGGTAAGTTTCCACAGCTGAGGGGCGTGTTCCACGGACCGTTGATTCGAGAAAGCGAGAATCACGTGCGCTTATCCACGTTTCAAAATCAAATCATGTCATGCGATCAGAAGGACATGCTGGTGAAAGTGGGTAATCATTTAAACTCGAGTTCCACGTCCCAGTCAGATTACATCTCGGATCCGGCTCAGAAACTCACGCTCCACAATCATGGCATCAGGGATGGCAAGTTCGAATTCAGTGGTGCAGGTACAGAGGATGTACTTCCGTGCCGACAACACCAAATCAAGGCATTGCGTCCATATCACACCCTGTTCACGGAGGTCTGTTAACGTTTCAAATGTTTTAGAACAGAGCCGACTCCCAAAGTGATTTCAATAGCGCAGAACCTCGGCTCGAACAACAGTTGCAAGGGTTAATATATAGAATTGTTGGGATTTCGAGCTACATAATGGCAAGGAGATGCAGTGGTTCTCTACTCAAGAGAGAGCTGGACAGCCTGTCTTTTCTACAAACACATCCCGAAGACCAGAAACATTTTTCAAATGCAGGTTGTATTGAATTCGTTGAGAGGTTGCAAAATGGTTGCCACCAGTCTACAACAGAGGCTTTTGCCAATACTTTCGATGGGAAAAAAGCTCGTGTTGGGTCCATGGAAATTATAGTAGATGAAGCTGCCATTACTGCAGCAACAAGCCTACCAAGAATCGATGAGATCTGGTTCAAAACCACTGCCCCCAAAGATTTGAATTTCAGAGCTTATTTGAAAGAAGAGTTCAGGCATAAGGCATGGAAAAAGGGTATGCTGGTTTCCTATCTAGAAGAAGAATGGCAGGAGCTATTCAAAGGCATCCAACTCTACATTACCTCAGAGGGCAGGTATGATAAACTCATGATGTATCACTTCATACTCCTGGATCATTTCACAGGCAAGACTCCCCTCAATTTACCTTTTTTCCTACATAAGAGTTTGACTAAGGTTTGCAAGAAGATCAGGGCTCAACCCTTGAGCATGAAAAGTACTCCGTGCCACTTCGACCTCATAAAATTTATTATCCTGGAGGAATTAAAATAGCAAGGAAGGAGCTGGGATCATTTTCTATTTTGGGAGGGTTTTGAAACACAGACCCAGCCTGCAAATGAACCAGGGAAAGGTTCAAAGAAACAATCTTCTCCTCAAAGCAGTTCAAGAAAAAGAAGGACCTTGCCAGGACCTTCAGAAGATAGAATTTCTGGAGTGAAGCCCCGCAGGTCGAAGAAAAGGTTAAATTTTGAGCAGACCACAGAGCGTCCTACAGAGCAGAGTATAGCGAAGAGAGCCAATATATTAAATTTTCCCTATTCAAACTCAGAATCAGAGCAAAAAGATCAATGCCCTGTCACCAAAAGTCCCGAGCAGTCAATTGAGTGTGCACAAAACTATGAGACCTTCACCCAGACAGAGGAAGGAGAAACATAAAAAATCTCCAAGTCAAAGAAGTCTCAGAAAATCAAGCATCTGAAAGAGGTAATCGCCCAGCAAGAGGTTTTGGAACGGGTAATCAAAGAAAGGTATAAGAAGTTGTCTGATAACTTCGCTAAAACTAATGCTGCATTTGAGAGATTGGCTAGGGAAAGTGTTAAAGAGAAGAAAAGAAACAAAATACTCACCAAGGATTACAATAGTCTGTGGTGGCTTGCCAAACGCCTTAAAAGGCAGATAAGAAGATTGAAACAAAAGCAAAGACAAAAATCCCATCGAGATCTGAAGGTACTTGCGCAAGTCGCTGTTAATATGCAAGGTGAGAAACCGGAGGCACACTGAGTTTTGATGAAATCAAAATTTTGAAGGTGAAAACTCGTTTTGAGCACAACCAGGGCTTTCACCAGCGCAAAGCGATATTTTATGACCCGTTAGCTGTTGAAAGTAGCGACTTTCAACAGCTAACCTGCGAAATATTAAACGAGTTAGCTGTTGAAAGCTGGAAAAGTATTTTTTGAAGCTAAGGACAAAAAATATCATTTTGAACAGGTTATGAAGGAGTTCTAGAGTATCAATGGACTATCAGATCGCATGCAAAGGACTCAGCATCAGAGGTTCAAGAGAATTTTGGCAACCACATGCAAAACAACTTCTTCAAAATCGACCATGAATGTTGGAGAGATCCAACTGTCAAGACAAGTGTCCTGCCAGGTTTCATTACATTGCAGATCCCAGGAGTTGAAGGATGCAGATGGTGAATTTTTGAGATTGAAGACAATTCGAGTTCTAAGTTTAGTTGTTAAGACTTTATTTTCAAGTTGTTGAGTTAGATTTGAATTACTTTTATTAAATACAGATCCATGTTTTTAGGATCTGTAAAACTGTTTGTAAGAGGCTATAAATGCCTATTTTTGATATGAA